>JAOEGS010006802.1:0-10145 GCA_025447755.1 Corythornis vintsioides | reverse complement strand
CGTGTTGTGTGCCCCCCGGTACCCCGGCCTCCCCCCCTCACCATTCCCCCCCGGCCCCGAAAGGCCCAACCCCCACCCCCACAGCCAGGATAAAAAAAAAAAAAAAAAAGAAAAGGTCTGAGTTTTCTCTCTCTTTTTTTAAAAAAACCAACAAAAGGTAATTGCTATCCCTTGACAAAAACAAACAAACAAAAAAAGAGATTCCCAAACACCAATGGCTGGGTAGCAGAGTTACCATCTCCATATGCATGCAGCCTACTGCAATCCTGTGACCCACATCAGGTGAGGTGAGCACTTGAACCTGTGTCTCTATGATGCCAAGTGTGTGCACTCTCTGTATAAACTTGCTGACATTCATATTGGTGTTGTGCTGCTGTTTTGTGGTTTTCCTTTGAGCTGCCTTGAGCAGCATATGGGCACACACCAGTTATTAATGGTCACATACTGTGTCTTTTTTCCAGGTAGTTTTTCTTAGTAATAGTTGAGAAAGTCTTCAGCAAAAGTCAAAACCACAAGCAGTGTGTTAGTTGTTGGGTTATGAGTGATATACATATATGTGTGTATATATATGTTTGTCTATACACACTTTCCTGCCCCCCCCCCCCCCAACTGGTATTACTTGTGTGTGTGCAGGGTGAGAGATGAGCAGAACAGTAGTTTTGAGTTGTTGATCCCTGGGTGATGGCCCAGTTGGTTAAACAGCTTGGTGATTGTATGCCTGAGGCAGGGGAGGTAAGGAACTGCCAGGCAGCTCAGACTCAACACAACCCCACATAGACTTCTCGAGGGGTACTCAATTTTAAAATGTTTTGTATTATACAACAATATTTAGTACGAAATGTCAACGTAGGCCTGTTTAGAGACAGAAGTTTAGAAACAGATACTCATAAATATGTCTGAAAATATAACCATCTTATTTTTTAAAAGGCCTGGATAAGATTGCTGTTAGAGTTAATAGGTCTAGACATAATGCTGATAGAAAATAACTTATATGTAATCAAATAATGATGATCAAATAATGACAAATATTTGGGGATGCTGAATAGTGGATAGAAATAATTTGTCAGTTTCATCATCAAATCAATATCCAGCATTGATATGTTGTGAAAGAACAAATATCATTTGGAGAGCAATAACACTGTGGTTTTCTTTTGTAAGTGAGCGCTGAAATTGTGGTGTTAATTTCAGCCAGGGTATTTAATGTGGTATCAGAAAGACAGTTTAGTGCTTTCATTCCCTTCTACTGGTTTGCTGTACAAATTGCAGCTTAAATTCTTTCACAACTGCAGGTGAGCAAAGGACGTATTCCCTGGAGTCTCTTAGGCACAGAAAAATCACAGAGTGAGGCAGTATATATATGATGTTAAACATTTGTAGTGTCTTTGGAGACCTATGATAAACCCACAGAAGAAACATAAATCTTCCTACTGCATTTAAGATTGTGCCTAAATAATACAGTCTAGCCTTGTAATTTGAACACAGTTTATTTGGGGGGCAGTGGGTCACCAGCTAATTTACTGATTACTAGAAGTTCTAGCTGCCTTGAAGTTATTCCCTGAGTCTGTCATCTTTCATCCCTGAGGTTGTTAGATCTTCCAGAGTGGAGTATTTCCTACCCCTAAAACATGAGGCTGTGTAACTGATCATGTGTAGGCAAATAAGGTCCCCATTTTCACTGATTATTATTATTTTTAAAATTAAACTTTATTTAAGAATGAGATGCAGAAATGGACAGTTGATCACATTCATATTTACTGGAAAAACTCATGAGTATTTTTCTGCTAGTAATAGAAACCTAACAATGAAGAAATATGAACTAGAGTAGCTGGTTTAAGATGAAGATACTGATATCTCAGATTCAGCAGAAGGGAAGTACAGGGAACCCAGTAAAAGTAGGGAACTAATGAATTAATTCTTTTAATTGACACTCACTGGGGAAGATGTACTACTGTAAAAACTTCTTTTAGAGGAGGCGAGTGAGGAACTCTTAATATGAAATGACACCAGAGGATGGTTTAGAAAAGTCAGTGCAAAGAGAAGAATCAAACTGATGACATCAGGTAGCATGAACCCAGTATATACCTCTAGAAGTTGGGTCTGAATTTGCTGAATTGTGGCTTCCAACTTCATCTCAAAAAGATATAGTTGAGCTAGAAAAGATAGAGAGAAGAACAGTATCGTTAAACATAACTCTGCAATGGCACATGGAAAGATTAAATGAGTTTTGGCTTTTGCTGGGAAAGCAACTACTCAGATTTATGTTGTGCAGTTCAGTTGGGGATGATAATTCCCTGTCTTTCACAGCCTGCACAGTATAACAGTACTATTAGACATCTGGCTTAAAACATGCTACAGAAAGTGTTTTTCCGCACAGCCTGTCAGACAGCTCAGGAATTCATTGGACATATGATGTGTCAGATGTAAAAGCAGAAATGCATTGAGCGAATTGGGTGGATTTGAACAAGAAAAGCTATCAAAACCAAACTCTGGCACAGAGCAGACTCTAACACCTGCTTGCTGGGAAGATCAGCTGTGGTCAACAAGGCTTTCTGTATGCCATGTGTTCTGGCAGGAGCATCTGCTCACAGCCACTGCCAGTGACTGGCTACTGGAAAAAATGGACCTTTAGTCTGACTAAAATGTCTTAAAATATTTATGCTCGTATAGTCTGTTGGTTACATAAAGTTAAACCTGTTCTTCTTCACTGTTGACTGAGTGACCAGAGGCTGGCCTGTGCAAAGGACTCAGGTGGCTTCTGTCTCTGTTGGCTGTCAGCCAAGACCTACTTTTGGGCTTCTCTATCACTTTTCCTTCTGACACTGTCTTGGACTTTATTTTTGCATCCCAAGCCTTGATTTTCTTAAAAGCTATGTTTTAACTTTTGTTCTTTATAAGGAACTTCAATACAAGGTGGTGACTTGAGAAAGCACATGGGCACAATTCAAGCACATCTCTATGTTGGTCTCAGCAAAAAGTCTTCATGTGTTATTGCCCAGCATGCAGTAAGCAGTACAAACTCTGCTGTCAGGATCTTTCTCTGCCTGCTTGGCATGGGGGAAGGAAAGATGTCCACTAATGAGGCAGGTGATTCATTATGGTATGGAACAGACTGAATATGAATCCTTTGTAAATGACTTCTGGCTCTGATTCCAAGCAGACAGGTGGAATCTCCTTGTTTGTATGTATTAATGACGTGTGCTTGTCAAAGAATGATAATGCAATGGACAAACAAATGGCATTTCCAATATTAATATGTAAATTACACACTAAGAAGAAATTATCAAGGTCTCCTGAAATACAGCAGTGAGCATCCCTTGCCCTTCAATACGCTGTTCACTGTAGATAGCTCTTTAAATGAACATGTAAAGCTTTAATTTTCTCTGCTTCTTCATGCTTAATTATTTAAGATTCATTTTTTTCCTGCGTATGTAGCACTGTTTTCATATAATGCCTGAGTGTACCTCACAGGAGGCTGATGTGACCAAGAGTTTCCTTGAGTTTTGGGATGGTCTGAGTCCCTATAATTGTTTGTAGGGTTATTCCTATCTTGGGAATACAGGACTGAAGTGGAATTCCTTGTGATAAACCATGCCAAATAATAAATTTTTGCAAACACAGATGATCTTATCTTGGAAATTGATTGGGGCTTTTGTTTTGTTTTGTTTCTAGTAGTTTTTTGTTGTTGTTTTGTTTGTTTGTTTGTTTTTCTGAAAAAAGTGTTTCAAACTTCAGTCTAGAGATGGTTGGAAATCTCATTTCTTAGTAACCCATTTCTTTATGTGTTAACACTGTGTGTTAGCTTGGAGAGCTCTTGTGTTTTCTCCATGAAATATTTGTAGCACAATCATGAGTTGTCTTAGGATATGGCATTTTGTTTGTGTGTGTTTGTTTGTGTTTTTGTGTTGTTTGTTTGTTTGTTTTAGGTTTGGGTTTTTTTTAAGCAGGATAAATAATTTTGTAATAGTGCACCCTTATAAAATGAATAGCAGTTTCCTCAGTCCTCTAACCAGTATTCCCTGAACATGCACCAGTGTGAGTTCCTCTTTCTTTAACATAAGGTGTTAGAAAATCTAAGTGCTATGTGATCTGAGGATTTCCTTATCAGAGCTTAACCTAACAATGCTGCTCCTCTGCTGTCTGTATGTAACAAGTAGGAAGAGTATAGGGACACTATGGAGATTGTGGAGATTTGTGCAAAATATCCTTCCAGATCAAGCATCTCTGAATGACAAGATTCTGGTAGAATAGAAAGTCTTAATATTCAAAATAAGCTACATGAGGAATAGCTAAGATAGTGCCTGATGAACCCCAGGAACTTGTGTAGGACACTTCAGGCTCATCCTTCTGCCCAAGAGATTTCTGTGAACCCAGCCCCTGGACATTCAATATAATGCTTTCTTTTGGTGACTCAAAAATGTGAGTTTGCAATATTTAGGATTCATTTTCCTTACTGGAGATATGCAGAAGGATTACAATAAGGCAGACCCCATTCACGTACTCTTTTAACAGCAGTTTCTGTTGGTTGAAGGAATTAATTGCAAACAATTCCCTAGCTCTTGTTATCCTCTTCTATTTATTTGAGTTTACTAAGAAGAAGAACTGGTTGATACTGGAAAAGGAAGTGCCTGGTAGGTGAGACTCAGTAAGAATTTCCCCTACCCAGAGAGGAAAATTTGTACTGAAGTCCTTTTGCAATTTGCGTTATTGAAATGTTTAGATGAAACTCTGCTGTATCTACCATTGGAAGAAGTATATGTTAGTTTTAGAGAAAGGATTCCTACATATATGTAGAAATGGCAATTAGCCATTGTCAGTGGCAAGTAGCAATTCCTACAGGCAAGACACCTGAATTGCTATGACAGACTTCACTTTCTGGGAATGTGTGGTACTATTTGTTTTCACTTGCAGCAGGTACAGAGGTGCTAGAACAGCTGTTCAGAATAGCATCCAATCTACCACACTCCTATCTACTCAATATATTTATGTTTACGCTTTTAATTTTTAAAAGATGTCCTTTAGACTGAAACACAAATAATTTCCTTTAAAGTCCCATTTCTGAGTGTAGAAGTGATATGCTGGAGAGGGCTGAGAAGGGTGTTTTATTCATCAAGAAGCTAAAGGGAGACTTGAGGTAATCTCTCTGGCTCTGATGAAATTCATTCCTTTATCTGGAAGCTCTTAAATCATTCCTGGCAGAGGTGACATTAAAAAAATAATTATGAAGAACAAAAGTTCTTGCCTTTGGAATACACTGCATTGCATCAAATGGTAGGCTTTTTTTTTTTTTCTTGAGGAGTCTACAAAAGTGGAGTGTCAAATGGAAACTTTTGTTTCCTTTAGAGTGATTTAATAACTTTTTTGAATATAATAGATATTTTTCCTCATACAAATACCTTAGAAACAAGTTACACAAAGGGTAGACAGACTAATGATTGGTGAAGCCCAGAATCTTGCTCAAGACACTTTGGGTTCATTCCTATCCCAATTTAAGGCACTTGGGTGAACCAAGCCCCATCTTGCCCACCTCTGTGGCCAGTGTGCCTGGGGGGCATTGCACGGTCCTTCCTGTGTCATTTGGTCAAAGCAAAGCATGGCATATATTTATTTAATTGTACACAAGTACTTAAACGATAATAAAATAAATCCTTTCCCTATGACTTACCCTTTTGGCAAGCAGATACACTCTGGAGACTGTGATAATGGTGAACTTTGAGAGTGATCTTTGTTACTTGATAAGGAAAAATCTTTTTGGCAATCTGAAGGGCAGCATGGAAGAGAGCTCTCCTTTAGGAGAGAGCTTCATGCTGTATGGACACTGTGAAGCCCTCTTTTTCTTTTTCTTTTTCTTTTTTTTTTTTTTTTTTTTTTTTTTTTTTCTCCGAGGATGGAAAAATTCATCTTTGATGAGGAAAGTTCCATGTAGCATGAAACCACTGCATCAGCTTTTACCTGCCTCCTGATTTCTGGTAATGTTGCTGAAAGTCCTGTAAGTAGGCAAAGTCCCTGGGCACCAAGGTGGCTTTGGAAGTGATGGACAGTAAGGCTGCTCCAATGTGTGTGAAGTTGTGAGCAGTCAGTTCCAAAGACTTTTAAAATCTCAGTTGTAAACCCCTAATTGTACTAGTTTCAGCTCCACTCTGCTGCTTTTATTGAGTAATCTGCCACTGATGTAGCATTCAGCTGGATGTGAAAGCTTTAAATGTCTTTCAGGTGGGGAAGAAAAGCAATACTGCATTCAAAGCTGGGACCAGAAAGCTATCAAGCACCCACCTGAAATCTTAGTGGATCTGGGAATGTGCTGTTCTGTCGTTTCTGTCCATGGCTAAAGCACTGATGTTACTCAGCAGTGAAGAAAAGTCACTGACAGCCTCTTAAAGAAGCATGTGAAGCTGGGCATCCAAATGGAGAAGTTTGTAAGGGAACAGTCTGTGGAATAGCATATTGCACTTGTGAGTGAACTGGGAGATTGCTGCATAATCAGTCTCCTCTCAGAGACATCAGTGACTCCATTGGAGTCACTTGTATAAATGGGGCCTGAATCCATCCATACCAGCTCATGCACACTTGCCAGGATACCAAAAGATTTCTATCCCAAATGTGATAATAAACCTATGTTTCATTTTGTTTATGTTTATTTTTTCCATGCCTCAGTGTTACTGGTTGAAATACTCAGGACAGATAGTCAGACCCCAGTCTGCATTCCAGCACAGCCGCCAGGATGAAGTAATGGTGGCAAAACTCAAACTGATTTCAAAGAGGACTGACAGTCATCCATAGCAATAAACAACTTCTGTCTCTAGCACTAATAGCCTAAAAGCATTTTCAGCTTAGCTTGTCATGCTTTACCTACCAATTTATTGGCAAACATCTTGCACATTGTAAACAATTCTACAGTGTATTTAGAGGTAGTAAAACAACTAATGATTCTGTAACTCTTAAAATTCACTTAGAATGATATTTAGTTTTATATTGTATGACTTCCAAGGGAAAAAAAAAAGTTTTAAATGTTTTCTCTTTGAACATTTTCCTTAAAGAGGGTGTGTATATACATTAAAAAAAAAAAAAAAAGAAACACACTTGCCTGTAATCATTTATGCATGCATAAAATCTGTATATATAGACACTCCCACATATATCAGTGCAGTAGTTGCAGCTGAAGGTTTGCTCTCATCTGACTAGCATCTTGTGCTGCCCCAACACCAAGGGAGGACAGGGTGTTATAAAAAATATAGCAAGTAAGATTACAGAGGAAGGAGGCAGTAAGGAAGGAAAGAAGGTAAGAATGATATCACAGCATGATATAAATTATCTCTGGGCCCCCCATGGTGTTTCTGAATCATTAGAAAACTTTTATTAAGGAATATATATTGTTCCTGACTGCTTTTAACATGTGTTGTTATTTGGCTGATGAATGTTGCAACAGAAGCAGGCCTTGAGGAGAGATTTGAAAGAGAAGATTCTCATCAGATCTTTTTCAAAGGGTACATTTTCTCCTTTAAATCAGTTGGAGTTCCCAGAGCAGAATCATTAGTAAGCATCTTTATTGATAAAGTTCAGAACCCCACAGCACAGGGAGCTGGATTAAATTAAGCTTGAGTGATTTGCCCTACATTCAACCAGACAAGACCTCACCCTTCTTGAAGTTGCCTCATGTTTTCTGGAGAGTTGTTGTGTGTAAACAAGACATGGATACACATTCTAATTTCCCTGCTCAGCATGTTCTTGGAATGTTTTTCAGGATTAACATGGGCAGACTGCACTTGGTGGAGTGACCTGAGGAGATTGGTGCTGCCAGTCCTGGCAAGCAGAGGATTGAGGAGGTGCATGTCCTGCAGCAGCTCATCAAGCCATGGCAAAGCTTTTGAAATACTTTAAGAGGGAAAACACTGTGTTGCTAAGCCTGATTTCTCAGCTCTGTAAAAAACCCTTTCAGAGTGTATGCATGCTGCACAGAACAATATGACACTGTTCTTACTGGTTTATATCTCAAGATTAAAAGTAACTTAGATCAATCTTCAGATCCCTGTTAAAGCTTTGACTTTAAGGTAAAAGTAGTAAATTTTAGTTAGAGTTGTATTGAACAGGTAGAATTTTGTTTGTTTGTTAAAAGCTTGTATTTTTATCTAATTTATAGTATCTTCTCTGTACAGTTTTAAGGATTAGAATCTCAAAGGTAAATATCCGTGTAGCTCCTGCTGAGTGCAGATCAAGGCAGGTGACTACCTTAAAATTAAAGACACATAAAAAGCAGAGCTTCTACCTGCACCATTAGCAGTGGTAGCATTCATATTCTCCTATACAGAAAGGTCATTACCCTAAATACATACACATTCATGCAAACTGTTTATTACTTCAGTTGCATATTTTATTGGTAAGTGAAAGCAGATAGCTCTCTTTGTCCTCTCTGCATGGAATAGCTCAAAGAAAGAGATTATTTAAATAGAAAATGTCATTGTCTCTTTTCATGTTTTGTTGGGTTTTTTTCCTCTTGGTGAGCTTCAAAAGTTTTCTGAGAATGATTCAGACAAAAAAATTGTACCAACAGATGAGTCACAGAAGAGCTTGGCGATAAGCATCACCTCTTGTGCTTGCAATTCCTTTCTTTGCTTTTAGCAAATTAATACAGACTATTTCTGGGATGGACTTGGCAGTTTTGCTCTCAGGCGTTGGAAAGCAGATCCCTGCTATCATTTCCAAGGAATTGATTATCTCATGGCAGTGTTTCTTATTCCACCAGAGGGCTTTTCCTCTTTTATAACTCTCAGTTGTGGAGCATGAGGTTCCCTTGTTTCTGGCCAGTCTGTCTCAGTATCATCCTATGGTATGTAGTGACATGGCAGCAAAGCACCTCTCCTGCTCCCTGCCTTCACAGGCACACAACTTCTGCTCTATAATTTTAGGAAAGTGGATTATTTCCCTCCCTTACCTCTTCCTCTGACAATAGGTCATTCCGTGTTCCATAAATAAATCAAAACCAGCATGATCTGGAAAAAGTCAGGTGCAAAGAACAGGAAAAAAACCCCAAACCTACCCTTCTCAAATCTTCTTAAGACTCAGTTTAGTTCAGTCCTTGGGTAATTTTCTGACCCACATTGGGTTCCATATATTGACACCTATGAGCTGTATTTTCTGAATATGAACAGATTTGAAGCCTCTTGGTAGCAATGAAGTCAAATCAGAATAAAGATGGAGACTGAGACAACAATTGTCTGACAGTGTTCCAAGCTCCTTATCCCATCAACCAGCTTACCTTCCCTATCACTCTCTCCCTTTCCCACTGCTACATTTGTCTTCTCTGAATTTATTTCCTCTTTTCCATATCTGTATCTAATCTCTAACAAATATCTGCGTTTGTCTTTGAGTCCCTTAATAATTTTACATGTAGTCCCACTAAATTATTTGTCTCTACCCCTGCTCCTTCTCCATGTAACCCTGCAAGGAACAGGTGTGTCCACCTTTTGGTTTGAGGACAGGTATATATATTTAGCCTGTGTTGGGTTTGTTTTGTTTGGGTTTTTTTTAATGAACAAATGAGAATTATGAGACATGCATAATTTTTTCTGTCTGGTTGTTGATCAGTTGTCTACAGT
Source organism: Corythornis vintsioides (assembly GCA_025447755.1). Classification (NCBI taxonomy): domain Eukaryota; kingdom Metazoa; phylum Chordata; class Aves; order Coraciiformes; family Alcedinidae; genus Corythornis; species Corythornis vintsioides. The sequence goes on along the minus strand of JAOEGS010006802.1, from coordinate 555 downwards.
CCTGCCAACAGTGGCCCCAAACTTTTGGACATGTGATCTGATTTAATCCAAGCTTGTCCGAAGGGTAAAGACTTAAGAAAACTAATAAACCCCTACAAGCTTTGTGGAAGTAGCTGATCAGGTAGAGGAAGAAGAAAGTTCATGCCTTATCATGGAAGAAGATGATATGTAGTCATGCTTGTTTAAACATCAGGTAGTCCGGAGGAGCATAGTCTTAGATACAGATATACAGAAAACAAGTTTCATCACTATTGCTGCTTATAGAGCTAGATATTTAACTTCTCTCTCCCGAGAGAAACATAGTACTATTCTTCTTTACTTCCGTTGTGTTGTTGTTGTGGTTTAAGTTATTTATTTCTTTATTTATTTACAGTGCACTGTCAGTTATGATTAAGTAAGGTTTTATTGATGGTGCTTGTTGCATAGAAGACTTCTGACTATGACCTCTGTCATATGGAGTCTGTCACCTGAGTTTTCTCAGATCATGAGTGTTATTATGAGACATATACAGGACAGCCAGATAATGAGGCCCAGTCAACATGGATTTATAAAGGG
>JAOEGS010006801.1:0-64505 GCA_025447755.1 Corythornis vintsioides | reverse complement strand
ATAAAGGGTTATTTGAAACCAATACATGGAAACGCTGGTGCTTGAAACACTGTGAAGTGAAAAAAAAATTAATAATTGAACAGTTCAAGATCTGGGACAGTCCCCTTCTGTGAAAGTACTGAAACTGAAATGGAACTGGTCTTAGGTGAAAAGTGTTCCTGAAGGTTTGAACCTGGATGGGACCGGTTCTCACTATTGTTCCTTCCCCGTTTCTTCCCTAAGCAATGGCTGAAACGTACTGGACACACGGTTTTGATTTGTATAGCTTGGGATCTGAAATGAGAAAAGATTGCTCCAGGTAGCTTATATTTTCCACAAGGGCAACTCGGATGGGTGACGTGTGAATCGTGCCCAGCTGCAGCGTGAGCGTTCCCAACCAGCCCGGTGGCAACTGCCACTGGTCGCTGTATCTTGGTCACGTGAGCATCGCTGTGTCTTGCGTAGCCAGTCCCACAGGCGTTTGCTGTTCTTGGGTTGAGTGAAATTCCACCTGCATCAGTGAGGGAGGCAGCGTTAGAGCTGGAGTGGGTTACTTGGGGTTGGCTGGCAGCGATGGCAGGGCGAGGGGAGCAAAGCTGCTGTGGGTTCCAGCCGGCGGCAAGTGCGTCGGTCGTCGACAGCCCCCTTCTGACTGTCCCCTCCTTGCTGTCGGGGTGGCTGTTCTCAAAGTCCATCTGTATTCCAGAGGTGGTTTCTGAACAGCATCTGTTGCAGTGATGATGTTGGGCTTGTCAGCGTTTGGTCGCTTCTGTGTCTCCTGCTGTGGGAGAGACAGTAGGGAGAAGCTTTCGTGCTGGCAAAGCGAGCGACGCGTGTGGCTTGTGCTCACGACCAGCATCTCCTTCATTCTTGCTCTAAAGCTATTCAGACAGTAATTTCTTTTCCTGGCCTGTTAAGTGTTGCTTTACAGTTTACCTTCCATGCATTATCCTGCTAAAACACTAGGCTGAAGAGATGAAACAAACTTTTTTTAAAAAAAAAAAAAAGAAAAAAGAAGAAAAAAAACCCAAAACAACCAACAAAACCCAGACCTCTTTGGCTTTTCATCTTTATTTAGTGGCCCCAGGGTGCTTTGCAGTAATTTCAGGCGCAGAGGCTGTGGCTTCATTTGACATCAAACACATAACTTTTGGGTATGATGAAAGAGGGCCGCATTTTGACAACTTTGTGCCAGCTCGTTGTATCGTGAATTATTTGCTTAGCAAGAGTAATTTCTCTTTGTGGAGGCAACTGATTTAAGATTTCTTTTTCAAACTCTGTGTGGTTTTGAGTAGCAGACCTAGGTTCCTTCCACACTGGTGACAGAAACGTGTAAGGGATCGGTTACAGCCCCTGCTCGAAGGTATGTGCAGCGGTTTTACTCTGAATTAACGTGGGCACCCCAACTTAATTCTGCTTATATTCACAGTATAGGCTGTCTTTACCTTTTTAAGCATTTTTAAAGTATTTATTAAAGAACCAAAGGAAACCAGATGCTTCCTATGAGCATCAAGACAATTTATTATACATAGTTTTAAATACTATGAATTTCTCAATCCACATTTTAACATTAGTGGGATATTGCAAAGACATTCCTTTTCCAGTTTTTACTATTCCTTTAAGGGTCTCAGGGAGGGTAAACTGGTCAGCCATATTTATTTATTTTACTGAAATGTATTGGAATAATTTTTTAAAGAGAGATTTTTTGAAGATGCCCCTGAACTTGTATATTTTGCACTGCTTTATAAATGATCCATTATCAATTAGGCTTGCGTGCGTCTCGGCCACGATCCAGCGAAGAGCGTGAGCAGGCGGCCAGTCCCTCTGCCTTCCTCCAGCGGGGCTCATTCTGGTGCTTCAAGTCAAACTGCGTGCTCACCTTCTTCGTTGAATCTGGGGATTTGTGAAGAAAAACGTAAAAAATAACAATAAAAAAAAGCAAAAGCATTGTGTGTACCAGGAAATTGCTTCTTTTTCAAGTGAAAACAGACCTGTAGATCAGTTGACAAAGCTTTAACGCCGTAACCAGCTACTGGTGGAGTGGGTAACATCTCTCTTTGGCCGTGCCTCCTCGATAAAGTAGCTTGCTATAAATAAGTGGGAAAGTTTTTCTGGAACAAGTGACCTGTAATTCTGCGTTGGGTAGAAATTGCTAGCTAAACCTTGAACCTCCCCAGCCTCATCCGTAGCTGTTGTGGATTCGAAGGACGCGGCGTTGGCTTTCCCGCTTCATTGCTGAAGTCGGAGTCCCCGCAGCCCGTGCCCGTGGGTGGGGTCCCCTCCTCTCATGGCAGTGGCTTATCCAGCTCATGGGGGGGAGTGTGGGGAGGTTAAGAACCAAACCAACCAAAACACTAGTGTAGGGGAAGGACCAGATTCGTGGTGTTCAGTGGCACAGAAAGCAGGTAAGTAAAGCACAGTGTTACGATAGCGGAGTTTCAACTCTTACACAGACACACACACGCATACAGAGACACCAACACAGCTTGCCTGACTCGCTCAGTTTGATGTAGTTCTGCAAAGGAAAAACAACAGCGTTTTTACACCTCCAGGCTATTTATTTTAATTGGAACACTTTGCTTGTTTCAAATTGGATGGATCGAAAATTGGGCAGCAGCTTCCGTGAGTTTTATTTCCACTGAGATGTTTTCACCTGCCTTACCAAGATCATTCTCAGTCTACTTTTTTAAGCTCTACCATAAACTTAAATTATTGAAAGTTTATTAATTGCTGACTATATAATAACCTTTGCTTGTATGTAACCGAATGGTTTTAAGAGCCAACATTTAGAGTATGACAATGGAGCTGAACAGTTTTTAATGCGCAAGCAGTTCTGTTCTTGTGTATGACTTGTAACCTTAATTTACTGTGTAAAGATGGTTACATTATTTCCTTAGCTTTGTTTGTTGGAGACAAATATAGAATGCTTGTTTAAGTATGTCAAAACATAATCTTATCTTGTGGATTTTTATGTTAATGTATTATACGAGCTATATTTTTCATTTGCCCAGAAAGACAGCTTGTATAACGCTTCTGAAAGTTTCTCCGCTCTGTAAAGTCTTTAGAGCTGACAGTCCTGTTAGGTTTGTTTTAATCTTCATGCTAAAGTGTCAATGGTGGTTTTGTGAACTGGTCAGAAATTCACAGGTCTTAAATGTTTTTGGGAAATTTATATTGGACACTGCTCTTTGTCTAGCAAATAAAAGATGTTAATATATTCCTGTTACTGGCATGTGCACGACTGTTATTAGAAGCCACTTTATCATTTTCCTGCTTTAAATAGAAATGTCTATTTATGAATTCTGCTTGTAGTTTTTTCACAAATAAAATAGTAAAATTTAATTAAATCTGCCAGCTCTCTTTTTTGGGAGATGCCAGTATTCAGAAACAGTGGAGAGTCCTGTTGTTGAAGCTGTCAGTGTACACCTTGTCTGAGCCACCACTCGAGCACCCCACTTCTGCAAGCACAGGGTTGTGCACATGGGAAACCAGTCCAGTGAGTAAATCCAGTTTCTTCCCTGGCACTAATGACGTACGGAAGGTTTGTGGCAGATGTGTCTGCAGAATTTGGGTTCTGGTCCTTGGAAATGATAATTTTTTCCCCTTTGTAAAGCTGCAGAAGCAGCGAAGCTCAGCACAGGGGATGTTAGTGAGAGCCCTTGGGAGCTCCTTTGGCTGCCTTGTGCTAACAAACTCCCACAAGTAAAATTAATAAAATTTAATTGAGAACCTAATTGTATTTTTGGAGCATCAAAATGCGGGTGTTTTGTGAGCAGTGTTTTGGTCCTCTGCCTAGGAAACGAGATGTGAATTACTGTGCTCTTTCTAGTTTATGTTTTCCTGCCCACCAGAGACAGAAGATGTGTGATGTAACCGTTCAAACATGAAGCTGAAATTTGAAAACCAAGCAATAGACAAAAGGCAGAGAGAAAAATATCTTGCTCTAGAGCTTTTCCTCAGGAATAGGAGGACAGTTCCTAAACTAGAAGCCGTTGGGATATTTTTGTGTCTGCTGGGGCGAGCGTGTGTTACAACTGGAGGTCAATTGAAAAAAAACCCACTGTGCAAGCAGACTCTTCAATGCTTTTAACCTCACTTGGAAAGGATTCAAAACCCTTTGTGCCAAGAATAAGAATGAACAGGAAAGGTAGTGGTTGTTCTACAGACCCCAAAAGAACTTGCTTGGCACACTGGATGAGTGAGTGGAGAAGCCATCCTTGCCTTGAAGAGCATACAGTCCCCAGCCTGGACCTGCAACCAGCTGAAGGTGCTGGAGCAGCCACGTGGGCAAAGCAGCAAGAGCTTCATGACCATCCATCTACCTCATCACCTGGTGGAGGCTCAGAAGGACCCATTTCCACAGCAATGGTGTGCTCTGAACCTGCTGGCTCACTGCTTTGGATAGTGGGATTGTGCTTGACCTGTCTCCTAGAAATCCCTTCCTTGCAGCCACGTGAGCTGAGAGCCACTGTTGATGCTGGAGCTATGGAGTTGGTCCTGCTCTGGGGGAAGGAGTGTGAAGGCAGCAGGGATAAGGACACCTCAGGCTGCTTCAAGGTACGTACTGGGCTATGCATCGTGTTGCAAGGTAAGCCTCAGAGTTATAAAGAGCAACACCTGCTCACATGACTGGGAGAGAGAAGTAAAAACCCTCTCCTCTGTAAGGCTCATTTCAGCTATTTTTAAATCTTTTTATTGAAATCTGAACATTCCTCCTTCACACAGCAGTTTGGGGGAAATTAGAACTAGAAGAGGCTCACACCCTGCAGTGGGGAAGGAGCTTTAGGAACCCACATCAGGACTGTCTCTGGTGCTTACCTGTCAGTTCCAAGCTGTGTATGTCCAGCAGCATTTTATTGCATTTGAGTCACCATTGGTGTTTCCAGTGGCAGAAGCAAGAAGTCTGCAAAAGACTTGACAGATGTGACAAACAGCTGTGTGGCTCCAGCTGTATCCCATGTGAATATGACTGCTGAGTCAGCAAAGTGCCCTGAGGCAGAGCTTGTGCTTGGACCCCAATTGCAGGCAAACTCCTCACAGAGGGGGCTATGTCAAGAAGAAATTGTGATGAGCTAATCCTCATCTTTCCTTGTTGGAAAAAAAAGCCAACACCCAGAAACCTGACTGGGAAATTGGATGTGACCTACTTCAGGAGAGGGGTATGAAGAGGATGTGCTGCTGTGCTGCTGCAACTTGTGGTTTTGAATGCGGGCTCGTCCAGGCTGTAAATGTTCAGCTGCAGGCAGCAAGGCAGGTTGGCTGGGCTGCTGCAGCCCTGTTTAATCTGCTGTTGAAATGGAAGCCAGAGCCCACAATGTTTCAGAGGGAGCAGAGCTGTGAGCTGGCGATGGCTCCTTGCAGAGCACTCAAAGGTCTGGCAGCCCTGGCTGCTCAGGAAACACAGGGGCACAAGCCAGTTATGCTTCCTAGGTGAGGAATTGAGAAACAAATGCTTCTTTGTTCTTCTTTCTGGTGCTGTACAGAAGAAAAAAAAAAAAAGATAAACAGAAAAGAAAAAAAAATCAATTTTTCTCCACCATGACTATTCACTATTTCCAGCTTCCAGAAGATTTTAAGACTTTCTAATGTTTCTAATTCTTTCCAGTTTCTTTTTTTTTTCAGTTTTAGGAGTTGTCAAAACTGTTTTGATGTGCTGGAGAGGCCGTTCAGCACACACACATCACCTTGTCATCAAACCCATTCTGAGACACTTAAAACTGCACAGTAACTACTGGGAAGTTGCAGTGTGAGAATCCCCATTGCTCTGCTTGCCCTGCTTTGGCAACCCTCCCTTCCTCCTGCCAGCAGGTGAGGCAGAGGCGTTCAAAGCTGCTTAAATACCATGAAATTCCCAGTGTAATACCCGCTTGATAACAGCACATCAAAAGCTTTTAGGAAGTATTAATTGGCCACAGCTACTGGTATTGGAGGGAGGAGGTCTGAAGTGTTTAAGCTGCTCTAAGTTGCTCTCAAGTGTTGGAAAACCCCGCCCCAAATCTGGGAGCTGAATTTGGGTAGGAAATATCCCTGTGGGCAGGAGGGAGATGGCTTGCTGCAGAAGCAGCATGTGGTTGTCCAGGTAAGAGGAAGGAGAATAGATAAAGTTGGTTTTTGTTCTTCCCCAGGCTGTGCTGTCAGGGCTGTGTGTGATTCAGAGGGCCTGGGAGGTTTGGTGTGGAGTTGGCAGGAGGAGTTTTCCATGTTTCTGTGTGTATTTTAGGAGGGATTAAAGCTCAGAGTAGTGTAGAGAAGCAAGAAAGCCACTGAGATTTTAATTCTGCCATCACCCAGAAATTAATAACTATCTAATGCATATAAAATTATGTTTACAATCTTACATCTATAATCTTAAATATTTATATGTTAGGTTTTACACAGATGGTAAAGATATTCTGTGTGGTGAAGTTTAAAAGCATCACTTGTCAAAAGTTGTCTCTGACAGGGGTTTACTCTCTTGCTGACTCTCTCAAGGAATCACCAGCAAAAGCCAAGTATAAATAGGGCCAACAAACCCTCCCATCCCTTTTAGGTGGTTGTTACTGTCTTCAGCAGCAAGTAGGCTGTCTCTCTCTCTCTCTGTTCATGTGCTTTACTTCCCAATAGGGTTTATGAAAATAAGATGAAGAAAGGGCAAGAAAAATATAGCTTTCCATTAAGCTCATTTCTTTCTGATCCAAGAAAGACAAAATTATGGAGTAGCAGGAGGAAACTGGTTAGGGATTGAGGCTGATGGTGCTCTCTGAGGAGGTCAGTTTATATAACCCACCCAGTGGGTGTCTCTGCCCAGGAGCAAATGACTTTTTATCAGGGCCTGTTGTGGTTTTAAACTAAAGAGGGTAGATTTCGACTAGAGACAAAGAAGACATTTTTGACACTGCAGGAGGTGAGACCCTGGCCCAGGTTGCCCAAAGAGGTGGTCCTTGCCCCATCCCTGGAAACATTCCAGGTCAGGTTGGATGGGGCTCTGAGCAACCTTCTCTAGTAGATGTCCCTGCTCCCTGCAGGGGGATTGGACTAGATGAGCTTTAAGAGTCCCTTCCAACCCAAACCAGTCTGTGATTCTATGTCTTGTATCTTATGACATTTCTCACATGTACATTCCCAGCAAGGAGAATCCTCTGCAATCTCTAAATCTCTCTGTGCAGCCTTTGGGAGAGACTGAGGCTTTGGCTGAGGGCTAGGGCTGCATCCAGACGTTAATAAACTCAATGGCAGAGAGCCTGTGAAAAGCCTGGAGGCATCTCTGGAAGTCCAGGATTTGTTCTTTCTACCAGGAGATGGAAGGGATTAAAATGTTTTTTAGCTGCTCCTGCTGTTCTTATTCAAACCAAATTTTGTTGGTGTGAATTAAGGAAGGAAAATATGGACTGGAGTTGCAGAAACACTCCCTGGAAGAGGAATAAGTCGATTCCTGAGGGGCTGAATTGTTGCAGCAGCACGGGATGTGACGGGTGAGTGACAGGCACTGACAGTGATCTCACTTGGAGTCACTGAAGCACAATGGCACAGGGCAAAATGACTGATGGGAAACTCCAGTGGCTGCAAATGCTCCTGAATTGTGATGACACTTGGAGGCAGAGGAATCTTGGGGGTGGAGGGAGAGGTGAGTGTGCAGGAGGCAGCTGGGGGTGCTGGGTTTTGGGAATTGCATGTGGGCTGGTGGCTCTGACAGCCCTGGCTGCTGTCTGTGCTGGCTGCCTCCACTTCTCTTGCTCCCTGGAGGGTCTGCTAGCTTCTTCTTCCAAGGATCTGTCACCTCCTTGCTCCTAGGAGGGTCTGCTGTCCTCTTGACCTTTGCAGCATGAGCTGGGCACCTTCTGAGGCAGGTGAATTCAGTGGCTCTGTGCTGCATGGTGGCTCCAGCAGTCCCAGGGCAGGCTTAGAGAAATCCTTCCCCAACAGACTTGCCAACTGTTGCACTTGTCTTCTGCATCCAGTCTGTCACACTGAGCAGGACCACAGCTATGCTTCTGGGCCCTTCTGGGACCCTATATCCTCTTGCAAGTCCTACTAGAGATGCCAATTATCTTTGTCCTTCTGTGCAAAGTTATAAATCCCACAGATTTACATGCCAGAAGGCCTCATTAATGAGAAGATTGAGTTGAAGGTGATGAGTTAGAACAACTGGGAAGTGACTCTTTGGTTCTCTTGGGGACTGAGCAGACTGAGGTACCTGATGTGCCCCCTGCAAAGCAGGGGGTTCAGGCCTGGCTGGGCAGTGTGCACGGATGGAGATGAGAGAATGATGAGCTGACACACACTCTTGTAGAGATGGTGATTCCCCTGAGCTGGGTATAGTGAGCTCACCACACTCTGTCTGTCAACCAGGCAGCTGTAACCAGTGGAGGAAACTCTGTCTGAAGAAGGACTGCAGGTGGGTGGTCCCTTTCCACCCCATATCCATACACCAGCTGAGGAGTGGGAGCTGGAAGGAGCAAAACATGCAGCATTTAGATCCCTGGCTTCCTCACTGAAGCTGAGGGAAGCTAGACCACCATAACTCCTAGTCTTGGGGAGGAACCTGTAATGAGTCCCTTGAGTTATTCTTGCTGATGTGTTGTCTGTTGTATTTTACACAGGGGTAGGAGTTACGTCCCTGTGCAGGAAGGGGCTCTGTGCCTTCCTCTGCTGGACAACGGGAAATGTTTTCCCAACAGCAGATTAACAACTTTTTTTGTAGTGAATTAATGACTCTTCTGGTGCCTAATGGGTTCTCCTGCAAGCTGGGTTTGCCAAAAGGATGTTGGCTTCCTGAAAGCTGGGATGGTGGAGCAGATCTCAAATATCCCTGGATTTAAGTGAGGTAGGTTTTCTCCCTCACCTTTATCTGCCACTTCCAACAACACTCTTAACATCTAAACCATGGGATAAATTATAGGGATTTTGTAGTTTAAGCTCACACTCTGAAAGTCTTCCAAGTCACTGGCAAAGATGGAAGTAATTTGTTTTGTTCCTGTGGGGACAGGGACTTGAGAGCCTTGAGCTGGGGACACCCCTGTGAATTCCCCACTAAAGCAGAGGGTGAGCAGGGGAGGCTGCCTCTCTTCTCTGGCCATGCCGTGGTTGTCATGAGTATTTGGACTTTGAGATGCTTGTGCTGAGGTTTGTGATTTTGGCCAGTACAAGTAAGTCCGCTTGAGAGTCTTAAAACTGTGCTCTCTGGGGAGGAACAGGAGGCAGAGCTCAGCCTGCCAGCTCTGTGTGCCTGTAACTGTGCTATTCAATGGATTAAAAAAAATAATAAAATAAACAGTGGTGCTCTTACCTCAGGCTATCCATTAGGAGCGTGATTTAGTGCAGGGAGGGCTATAAAGGCAGTCAATAAATCTTCCGTGCAGCACAAATAAAATCTCTTATGAGAGGAGAAAAGGCTCCGGATAATGGGAGGAGGGAACAGCCCTTTCCCCCTCATCTAATTAGGCTGTCCAGGAGAAGTTAATATAAAATAATAGATCTAGAAAACCCAAATCTTTACAACCTTAGGAAGGACTTCATCCCTTTGGACTTCATCCCCTTAAATTATGAGGCTAAGACCTCATTCAACAGCACTTTGAAGGAGATCAGCTGGTTAAGGGCTTGGGCTCTGGCTCTGTGTGGTTACGGTACCTTCTGAAGAGCTCACTCCTCTTCCCATTGAATGTAACTATTTTTACCTACCTTAAATTCTAGAAGGTATTTACAAGTGGGAAGCAGAGCAGAGAAGAGCAGATCCTAACTTTGCTCTGCATAACGATTCTGTAAAAAGGAGGGAGAAAAGTTTGGAATAGCTTATATCTATTTTTGATACCACTGGTATGGTAGCAAAGTACCTGGAGGTACCTGCAGCCCCTGGCACCCTGTGGGTGATGGGATGTGGGGTGGAGTCACTGCTGGCCCTTTCTCCTGTGGAGTGCACAGGCTCCTGCCTTTCTGCTTGGAGCCATGAGTACCCAGGGACATCTCTGTGGGGCTGCAGGGGAAGGGTGATACTGGAAGGGGACAGCAAGGGGTCTGTGGTTGACCCCCAGCCAAGGAGAACCCTCTTGTGTCACATTCCTGGGAGCCTACTCACCTTTGCATTTTGGTGGGGACTGCTATGAAACTTTCCCTATATGGGAAGCAGAAGGGCAGGGGGATTAAATTAGGTGCAATTACTTCACTAGCTGCAGCCAGAGCTGTCGGGGTAGTTGGTGTAAGGTCAGATAGGACATCTGTGGCCTACCATGGCCAAAACTGTGGATGTTGTGGGGGATGCATTAGCCCTTGTGCACTCTTCTGCTGCTCTGTAAAAGGCTCAGAGCCTTCCAGCATAACGCCCTGAAAAGTCTGGAGAGCTCAGGATGGGACATGGCTGGCCTCTGGATTGCTGTTGGAGCTGTGGGGTGAGTGGAAGAACAGAGGTGAAATGGGAGGGACCCTGGCTGGAAAATGTGGCGTGGGACTGTGCACCGTGTGAGGAGGCAGATAGAGACTCTGATCTGTGAGTCCCCATTTCTGTTTGTGAACTTGGCCACGAAGGTCTGGATGCTTAATAGGGCTTTTATCTTGTGATTACTCCCTTCTGCAGCTTTGGCTTTTCCTCCTGTACCTGCCCAGGCTCTCCAAAGCTGCTGAGCACAATATTGGCATATACAGCTTAGTCTTGTGCTGGGCAAGCATCCTGCTTCACTTCAACATGAAATATAAATCAGAGATCAAGTGAATTATTGTGCCATGCTGCTGCTTGGGCAATAGGGAGTCTTTAAATCAATCAGCCCCCAAATAAATAAATAAACGTGCAGCAGACACGCTGGAGTGCATGTCTGATTCCTATCAGAGGCAGTAATTCAAGGCAGACTCTTGCAGTGTCTCTGCTTCCCAGGCTGTGTTACCTGGGCTGCTGAAGTCACTTGAGACAGAAAGCAAAAATGATTTTTTTTTTTCCCCGAGCTTTCATTATTGTTGCCAAAGAAACCGTTTCATTTGGTTGCCACATGTGCAGGGAGAGTCTGGTTCATTCCATCTGGATGTTAAAGGCTGAAGGAAAAGGGCTCTGGGGAAGGAGGTCTTCAGAGTGCAACCACCCCGATGCCCACGATCCTGACCATGTGGATGGGGCCAGGAACTGGAGGAGGAAGGGTGAGAGCTGCTCCTCAGGGACACTTTGTGTGTTTGACCTGCTCCAGTAACCCCCAGCAGTGTGAACAGCTGGGTGAGCCAAGGCTAAAGGAGCTCCTCAGCCCTTGGAGACCTTGGACATTACCCTGGAGAGCAGCACTGCTGTCTCTGAGAGCCTGGCTGGAAGAGCCTTATAGTCTCTGGCATTTAAAAGGCTTTACTCGTTTTCCTTTCAGCTTGGGAGAGAAACTTTTGAAGCATTTGATCTTTCTGGGCTCTGGAGCACAGCTCCTTGGGGGGCTGTGTCTGCCAGGCAGGTACCATCCTGCTCTCTCCTGGGCTGGGGGATCTCTGCCACTGGCCAAGCACATCCTCTGTGCAGGACAGCCCAGGGCAGGGAGAGGCTCTGGTGCTCTGGATTATTTTTCCAGTTGCTGCCCAGCCCTGGGATGGCTCCAGCACCAGAAATGAATTTGGGAAGTTGAGCCCAGGCTTGGAGTGACACGAGCTGCCCTAGCTAAGGGGAGCAGCAGCTGTGTGGCCGGCCGTGCTGCCCCAGAAGGGGGCTCTGAGGGGCTCATCCCTTTTCCAGAGCAGCTCTGGGCACTCACAGGTGGGTCCAGGCCCCTCTCACCAATCCCTGAGGCTGGAGGGGCACCGTGTCTTTGAATGTCAGTAGTGTATTGGCAGCATTAGTATTGGCAGCTGCAATACTCTGCCCTTCTGCATGTCCATGGATGCTGGTGCTTTACAAAGGTAAATGAGCCCTGGTGGTGATATGAGGCTGCTGCTGCTGGCATGGCAGGGTTTTGCTTTGCACCATTTCATCTGCCCTGAGCAGACCTGGCAGCATCCTTCTCAGATGATAGTATTTCACTGAGTCAGGTTCTCTTCCTCAAGTTACTCCAAAAGTACACTGAGACTGAACCTTTGACCAGTGAAGCTGATGTTTTTGAATCATCTTGCAGTAGAAGATAAAGCAGTTGCCACACTGGAGATTCACCCTGATTTTGCAAAGTTTTAGCCCTGGGGAAGAACTGACCTGATGTACTGGTAAGTTTTTTTTCTTCTAAAGCTTCACTTGTGACCAGAAAAGAATAAAGGTTGACCAGTTAAACCCACTCAGTGCATAATCTCTGAGTTAACACAATCAATGTGACAAGCAGATACATGAAGTCATGCTGGATCTTCTTGTTGTTTACCCAACCAGACCATAGCAGGTCCACCTCTCAGGCCTGCACTCCCTTTTGGTGTGTTCCTCCTCCAGCAGAGCACCCCAGCTCTGCACAGCAGCGTAAATCCTTCTTTGCAAATCATTGACCCAATAGGTCATAAAAGTTCCTTTATGATCTGTCAAGACAAACTAGGTTCTTTACATGCACCCTAAGTCAGCACAGTAAAACTTTTATGGTGTTTTTAATAACAAGAGCTACTGCACATGAACAGTAACTAATTTTTAAAGCCTTGGTATTTTAGCTGAGATGGGTTTTTTTCCCCTCACTACATAGGAAAAACACTTAGGTCAGTGCTTTCAGAAGTCTGAGCCTGGAGTTAACCTCTTTGCCCTGATGTGGTGGTCTAAATTCTGCAAATATTGAGCAGCTCTTGAAAGGAACAGAGAAGATGAACTTCAGGTTCATATTTTTAAAGTATTTGGACTTTAAACTGAGCTGTGACATTAAGGCTTCAGGAAAATCATGTTCGTCTTCAGTTGAAAAATAATCTGAAGGGTTAATGTTTCTTCAGTAAAACAATCGATGGAGGGGGAACTAAAAAGCCTACCTTGCTCAAGAGCTTGGGTACAGCAGGGAGTGAGGGCTGTGCTCCCAGCCTGGTGCTGGGATGCAAACCCCCAACAGGGCTGGTTTGCACCAGGCAGACAGGGCTCCTCACCACCACTCCCTTGTGCCAACTCATTAAACTGCTCTAACCTCATTTTGGGACTAAGCCTCCAGTTTAAGCCCCCTTGGCTCATCCTCTCCTAGCCTACAGGGACCTCGTTGCAGAGCTGGAGCCTCTGCCCCCGGGGTTGTACCTTCTGGCTGCATTTTGAGTGTTGAGCCAAAGCTATGTGCCATAAAGTGACTCTTCCAGCGAGCTTCTGGCTCCGGTTTCTCAGCCCTGCCTTTGGCTGCCAAGAGGAAAAGGGGAATAATGAGGAGTTGAAAGCAATATGGCACGGGCTGAGTTACCCTCCAATGTAACTGCCACCTCTGACTGTCCCCACGGCCCTGCTTAACCCCCTGGTGTTGCCAGCAAACCCAGACGATTCTGTGGGGCATCCTCCTGACACCCCAGGCTTGGCACCAGCCCCGTGCCAAGCAGCAAGGAGCCAAAAAGAGCCCCCCCCCCCCCCCCGGGTTCCCCTGGTCAGCACAATGGCCCTAATCCCAGCTGCTGCCACGTGCAGGGACTGATTATGGTGACATGTCAAGGGAGGGGGGTGAGGAGCCACGTGCCGTCCAGGGTACACCTTCCCTGGTGAATTAACAGTGTTTATTCAGGATGCTCTGTCTGATCTGGGACCTCTGAGGTCTCTGCTGTGGTTTGTTCACATCAGAGACTGTTGCTGCCCAAGCCCAGGCAGCTGGGGCCCAGACATTACAAAACAGGGGTGATTTTTTCCTGCTGCTCTGGGAAATGTGCTGCTTTAATGCTTCCCTCAGCTGTGGCACGCGTGGGTCCAGTCTGGGCAGAGCTGGTGGGAATTGCTGAGCTGGATGAGGGAGTTGGTGGGGTGGATTTTTTGTTGTTGTTTTGGTTTTGTGGGTGGTTTGTTGTTTTTTTTTCCTAAGGAGATTACATTCTTCTCTGAGCTCTGCCAGGACTGAGCTGTCCTGATTTTGCATCTGACCTGAGCAGTCCTGAGACAAGATGTGATGGATGCTGTCCCCATGCCCTTGAATTACCCAGCAGAGGTGACCGTGCCTTAAATTCACAACACAGCAGCTGGGGCTTTTACTTTACTCACCTAATGAAGCCTCAGCCATTTAATTTGCTTATCTTTACTCGTATGCACCCACTTAAAGTATTTGTCCAGTTGGACCTAGGCTTGCTTGGAGCTCTACTGCCTCAGGACATTAGCCCAGGGACCCACATGTGCCCCCTGACCCTAGCTGGTGGTGGGGACATGGGGTCCCTGGTCCCAGGCAAGCCTGGGTTCCTTCCCTGCTCAACAGAGCTCTCAACTCTATTTGTGCATGCAGAGCTTTAGGCACAAGGGTGTGGATCAGTCCTGGGACAGTCAGCACTGATTTTCCTTCCAGCCCTAACAGCAGCAGGGAGCAGGAGGTGAGAGGAGCCTGACTTAGAGAAATCTCACCAGATTTTCCTAGATAAACTGGTTTGGTTTTGCTTTTTTTTTTTTTTTTTTTAACAACAACAAAAATCTTTGAAAGATGTGCTCTCCAGGTTCTGTCCTGGGACAAAGGAGGTGGGACAGCAGGTGCTACATCACAGCCCAACCCAGCTCCTGGGGCACTGGGATAGAGAAGATGCTTGTGGTCCCAGCTGCACGGGGACATGGGCTCTTGTCTGAACCTCTGGGGAGAGCAGTTGGGGGGCAGGAGTCAGCAGAGCCCCCCCCCAGTTCTGTGCAGGATTTGCCCTTATTCCCTGCAGCAGGAATGCCTTCAGTGCCGGAGCAGCAGCAGCAAAGGCTGCGAATGCTCAGGGGAGCTTCGGGGAGGAACTGTTGCTGTCGATCTGTTAATTAAGATTAATGTGCTAGCTGATAAGGATGACTCTGCGCCAATTGCTATTATAAGCCAAGATCCTGCAAGGCAGCGAGCAGCACATTCCTGCTTCCTCAGCAGTTGGGAGGCCTCTGTGGTCGGGTTGGAGCAGAGAGTGAGGTGCTGCACAGCAACCCTGGCTGCTCCAGTGCCATGTGGGCACGTTTGCTCTGCTGCTGGGATGCTCCAGAGCTTCCTCTTCACACTGTCTTGGCAAAGGAACACGTTTTAGCTTTTCAGATGGTGCTAAGGCAGGGCTTTGCTGCATCCTCTCCTCCTAGGCATTGGAATTTCTCCACCCAAAAAGTGCTTGGAATTTAAAGGGGCAACGAGCACAACTGGAAGCAAGAAGGTTCCATTTGAACAAGAGGAAAAAAACCTCTTGCCTGTGAGGGTGGCAGAGCCTGGCCCAGGCTGCCCAGAGAGGCTGTGGGGTCTGCTTCTCTGGAGAGATTCCAAACCCACCTGGATGTGATCCTGGGCACCCTGCTCTGGGTGAGCCTGCTGGAACATGATGAGATGATCTCCACAGGTCCCTTCCAACTCCCACCATGCTGTTATACTGTGAAATGAGGTATGTTGTATAAAAAGATACATGTGCACCTATATTTTCCTGCCCTCTCATCTGGGGTCTCTGAGGAAGCTGGATGTGCCCTATACAATGAGATGTGATGAATTATGATTTGATTTGCCTTTGCCACAACTGTCAGGGTGATTTTATTTCTTTTATTTTTGCTGCAGTGCCATGGCCACAACCATCCACTCAACTCCCCAGCAGAGTCCAGGAATAACCCGTTGAATTGACACTTCTGCAGTCCCAGGGGGAACACGAACACCAGCACTGTCCCTGAACTGGGACAGCTTTCATGCCTGCAGGTAAGCCCATACTGGAGGCTCTGGTGCATCATAGCTTGCCAAGGAGTTCACTTTAATGACCTTTACCCTCTTCTTTGCCCTAACAGTCTTCTTTCTTCTGCTTGGTTTCTGTTTCTGATACCAGCTGGACTGAAGGGGGAGGGGGGGGTATTTTGTGTAGTCCCTGACCAGCCTCACCTAAAGCAAGAGAGTTTGTCAAAGCCTCAAAGTTCATTTTTTTTCAGAGAAAATAATTTTATTAGCAAAAGGTAGAATTAAAACGAGTGCTCCCTGATTCCCAGGTTCCATCCCCCTCCTGCCTTCTCCCCTTCAAGCCCTGCGGCTCCTGTAGCTTTCATTTCCCTGCTGTTCTGAGCAAAGGCCTCTGGCACCAGCCCTAATGAGTAAGCGCTAATTAACCTGTATTGCCAGCAGTGCGGGGGACTGGGATGCCACGCTGCCGAGAGATCAGCACTGGCTGAGGAAGACAATACTCCAGCCTATCCCGGGGCATGGGCGGGTTCTGCTGTTGGGCAGAACAAAGATTTTATTCAAGTAACTCCATCCTGAGGGGAGGAAAAAACATTTTCTCTATCAGAATAGCAATTTGCCTTACATGAAAGGTAGATGTTAATCTTTTTTTTTTTTTTTTAACTTAGGAGTGGGATCTGATTTTGGAGCCTCTGTTGTCCCATGGTTTCTTTCTCCTTGCAGGTGTTGCTCAATGGCCCCACCAGCATCCCCATCTCACCCCATTCCCAAGCTCTATCGGTTTCAATGCTGAGCCAAAATCCACTTGACCTGAGAGGCTGGAGTCACCTTTAGCACCAAGGGGCACAAGTCACAAGTGCAGAATTAGATAACCTTATCCCTGCATCCTGCACAGATCAGTAACTCACCCTACGACAGTCAGCTTCTTTCAGCCAGCCATAATTGCCTAGCAACGTCGTGCTGTCTCTTTGGATGCTGCCTAATTTGGTTTCTGGTCGTCCAGAACAAAACCTCACGTAGGCATCTGGCAAACTGAGCGATGGACAGGCTTGGTGGGCTGCTGGAACACCAGGCATGATGATTATTGCAGCAAAATCTGTGCTTGTGGCTGCTTTTGAGGTCTCTGTGATGAGCCCAAGGATAAAATTCAGGTGAGGGGACTCTGCAGCATCCATTCTGCCAGGCCTGCTGAGCACTGGGTACCACCTGCCTGGGCTGGGTGCACTCACTTTGAACACAGCTGAGTGTTCAAAGGAACAACCCTGCGTGTTGGTGATGGTGTCTGGCCAGCTGAAAATTGGAAATGATGGAGCCATAGTCATATGGGTATGGGGCCTTAAACACCACCCATAGCATGTTCACAACCTGTCCCTCCTCTGCTTCTCTTTCTTTCATCCTTGTTTGCTGGTAAAAGTAGGGGAGAACATGATGATGGTTGTGATGGGAGAAGTAGGAAAAGACAGAAGGAGTGAGGAAAATAATGACATTTCTCTAGTTAGGACTGTTTTTGAGGGGAGCAAAATTTCCAGCTCAGCTATCTGAAAAATGTGGTATTTTTTCACTGCCAGTACACTCTTCTGCAATCACAGCAGTGAAAGGATTTTGGCCATAGCTGTTCTTGTGTCTGTAGGTGACTAAAAGTGATGTCCAGTAACACGCTTAGCACTGGGGACTGGTTTAGTGGAAAGTTTGAGTACTGCTGCCTTTTAGTGCAAAGCTTTGACTTGGCAGCACGGGTTGTGAAACCTTAATTCTGGCATTTACTAACGGGTGAGCATTTGGCTTCAGGAGCTGAATATTGGCCTCCACCCATGCTTCCCATGCAGAACCAACACAGGCAGAGCAGTAAGTCTTTTTGAAATAAATTAAATGCTGGTGCTCATTTAGAAAGGATTTATGGGAGGTAGCGTGTAGCTCGAGCTGGCAACGCAGGAAAGGAAAACGGAGCCTGAGGCATGGATGGGTGTGGGACCTGGGGCTGCAGTTTGCTGTGGTGCCCCTGCCCTACCCTGCGTGGCAGCTCCAGGGGCTGGCTGGTGTCTCTGTGCCCACAATGCCTGCGGGAAACCGTCTGTCTCACCCTGCAGGTCGCTGTGTTGCTCGTAATGATGCTCAGCATCGTTCCAGCCCCCTGGGGATCTGCAGGAGTTAAATGTGTTCAGTGACTTCAAGTGCTCAGTCTGGGGATGTTAAAATTTAAATATAAGCAATTTTGTGTGAATGGGTGAGAGCCCTTTGCTGCTGCAATTGAGCTCAGGGATGGCTCGTGCCACAGACTTTGCTTCTGATCTGAAATCTCCCTAGGGGTAGTCAAGTCTTTAGTTTGGAGCCAGCCCTCTCATTTAGCACCAGCTGAAGATCTGAATGTAAATCCAGACCCAAAATTTCAGGGTACAATGACTAAGAGGTTTCCCTTGGGCTCATCCCAAACTGAAATTTCAAAAAAATTTACCAGCCAGCACCAGAGGTCTGGAGAGCTTTCTGCTGTCCCCTCTGCTCTCCCATCTCCTCCTCACAGCATCTCCAGGTTTGATCCTGCACACATGGAAACCTCTGCCACTGGCTCGTTCTCTGGAGCTCTGCGAGGGAGGATTTTTCTCTTACAGTGCTCTGCATAGGGGCAGTTTGTTCTCTTGGCACCCGGGTTTTACCCTGCTCTGGCTGCTCACAGAGGGTTTTAGAGAACAACGGGCCACTTTCAGATCTTGCCATTGCAAGCTCACATTCAAGAATTACTACTACTATTATTTCCAAGGAAACAGGGACTCACGCTCGTATCTTTTATGTGATTTCTCACATCCGGAGGTTTTCACGTGACTTTTGCTGCCTATTTTTAGCTCCTCAAACATCTCTGCCAGGATGAAAGCTTTAAAGAAAACCCACCCTCAAAACAGATGAAACAGGCATTTGCTTTAATGGTATATTTGTGACTTCGACCCCTGAATCCCCACATTTCAGCAGCCTGGGGAAGGCAAGCACAAACCCAAGGCTGCAGTTAACCATTTCCTTGTTTGCTGTTACACCCCCTCCTTCCACCAGCCAAGACTTGTTGTAAAACAGAACTGTTTCTAGAACCAGATCCTCCTACAAGTCATTTAAAAGCCTCCTACCTCAATTTTGCAGGTAAAATGTTAGTCTACTAGGAATTGAGAAGAGGGATTTTCCCCCTCCACCTGCTCCTTGGCTGGTCTGGGGGAGGACAAAACCTGCCCTGGCTGTTTTCCTTAGCACCACGCACCTCGGGGTGAGATGGATGGGGATGGGACCTATCCTGTCCTTGCAAGCTCAGGGTAGCTATGGGCACTGGCTTGGTTCTGCCCTGCATGGTCTGTGCCAGCAGATGGGATAAGAAACGTGGTACTTCTGCCAGATGCCTCATGAAAAGTGTGCTCAGCCTGGTGATTCACACCCACTGCAGCCTGCCCAGCTACAGGCTTCTGCCAAAACAGAGGCAGTTCCTTCTCAGTGCTGCCAAGCCAAGCCCAGCCTGTGGCTGCTGCTGGGCCTGCTCAGCTTATCAAGCTGCATAACTTCCACCTTTCCAAGCCACCTGCACCAAGCACTATGCTTTCAGGGCTTAACTGTTGCACTATTCCCAAAGACCCTGCAAGCAACTCCTGCACCACATGCACTTCCATCTCCAGTGCTGCGGAGTGGGCAGGATGCAACCCCTTTGTGCCGGGCAGAGGTGAGAGGTGGGAAAGGGCAGCTCTTTGTCCTCTCTTTGCCTTCATTTGTGTCCTCTGCACTTGGCTTTTAGGGTGAATTGCAACAACCATGATGCAGGACTGACCCGAATGACTTGCTGATGCTGGAATGAACTGGGCTCACAGGGTTTGTGCAGCTCCAGTTGTGAATTGTTGGAGGAAACCCCTGCTGGGGGGAGAATGGCTGCTCTAAACCACCACAAATCAAATGCTGTACACTGCAAGCAAGGGGACATGGAAAGGGAAAGCTGAGACCAAAGGTATGAAAGCCAGCCCAGAGACTGGGAAGCTGTGAGAGCCCCAGTGCAGCCAGGAGAAGCTGGACCTGCCTGCTCAGGACTGACTCTGATCTGCGCTGGTGGGTGAGGCTGATTGAAGGTGGATGAGAAAATGCTCAGCTCTGGAAGGAGTGCTGTGGCTGTGAGAGAAGCTCCAGAACTGGCCCTTGCTGGGGTAACGGGGAGCTGCTTCTGCCAACAGCCCTATGTGAAGTGGTGGTGGGCAGGGAGGTGTCCCACTGGTGGGTACCCCATGGGAGTCCTGTGCTGGGGCTGCAGATCTGTCAAGGCTTCTGCAGTACCTTCCCACTTGGGGTTTGCTGCTGAGCTAATGGGGCCAGGACCCACATCCATTTGAGTCTTTATTTGTTTGCAGTATTTCAAGCTCAGATCCCTTCTGGAATTATCTTGTACTAAATAATTTAAATAAGGTAAATCAGCTTGATCCCAATCCAGAGTCCTTCCTACCTTGATGTCTGAGAACTCAGGGGTGGGTGTGTGTGGAGCAAGCATCCTCCTCCCTCTGCCAACCTTGCTGCCAAAGGGAGGGCTGAGCCAAAACTGCCAGGAGGGGAGGGCTGTGGAGGAAAAAAAGAGCTTTTACTCATTAACAGCTAGCAGAGAGCATGAGTGTTTTGTCCCTGTGTGCCTGTCAGTCTGTCCTGTAAAGACAATGGCTGTCACCCAGGGGTTCAGCAGTGTGAAGCAGGTAGGTTGGGGTTGCAGAAGCAGGAGGGATGAGCTGAGAGCTGGAACAAGCTGCTGCTGGGTGAGAAACTGGGGCTGCTCCAGCAATGGGAGGCAGAGAATTTGTAGGTCCTCTTGCTGTTTGCTTTTCTTTCAAATGCTGGTCTCCGGGGCAGGGGATCTTTTTCCAGGCAGCTCTGCAGAAATCACTAAAGTCTGTGGCAGAGCAAGGTTTAGACCTGCCTGTCTTCAGCATCTCATTAGCAGGGCTGCAGTTAGGGGCTGTCATTAGACATGGTCCAGGCAGGTCTCTGCTGAGTGCTGCCACTGCCAAATTGCCTTTCTGTTTGGGTAGTTGGGATGAGGAGACGCCTCTTCCTTCATCTTAGGGGTCCCTGTAGCACCCACCATGCTGTGTCCCTGGTCTAGGGCCAGTCCCTCATGGGGAAGGGGCAACTTGAGCACTGATGGGTGCTGCAGATATATTTACCTTTCCATGCTAAATCTACAAAACTGTGCTCCCCTGTCACACGCTCCCCCATCAAAAGTACAGAGCTGACTGAGCTGCAGCAGCCTGTGAAACCAAACTGCTCCTCAGCACCTGTTGCTTTGCATTTAGCAGATGCAAAACCTGTCGCTTCAATAAGCTCCTGTAGGAGCATCAGGAGCAAGCAAAGGTTCATCCCAGCCGTGGCTTCCCTGGGCTTGGGTGGTCCTGTGTGCAAAGAGGGAATTGGGTCTAATGCCTGACAAAGCACTGGGATTTTAGGTAGCTGGTTGCTGGAGATCTGTGGGATGGCTGGTTCCTGGGAGAAACCTGTTGGGCAATGAAGGGGCACTGGGTGAAGAGGGCAGACAATTTGGGACAACTGTCAGTTGATTTGGGAGGGAATGATAAGTAGATGGTAGGAGACCAATCCTGAATGCCAAGAGGTAAACCCCTTGTGTCTGAGGTAAATTAAAACTGAACCAGAAGAAATGCCAGGCTGAGATGGGTGAAGTCTGGACCCCTTAACAGGGCTGCACAGACCCTGTTTCTCCCTTTGGGAGCATAAAAGCATCAAAAATAAACTAACAAAAAGCTCCTAACATTTTGAAATGAGGTAATATTATAACTCTGCAGAAGCCATCTGATCCACAGGGAACCATGCAGAGGTACCCTGTGCCAGCTTTCCCATTAGGTACCAGCAGCTACCCACCATGTGCTGGTGCCATCAGGATGAAGATAAAGGAGTCCTATTATTGTCTTCATTCTCAGGCAATCCCCCAAGACCCGTGCACAGCTCAGGCAGCTGCTGCAGCCCTGGAGTGCACAGAGCTACTCAGAGCACTCCTGTGTGGCTCTGCCTGGTCATGCAGGTGCTGCCTACAAGGGCTCTTGACCTGATCTTGCTCTTAAAATCTCTACCTCTGCTTTGAGAGAAGGCTGAGAGTACTGCACTGCATCTTTACCAAGAACAAGTCTGATGCCATCATCTCCTAGGCTGAGAGATGGCATCTTCAGAGGGACATTCATTTTAGCAGAGTCTGTTGCAAAAGGACAAGAGGTGATGGTTTTCAACTAAGAGGTGAGAATGAGATTAGATAGAAGAAACCTTTTACACTGAGGATGGTAAACACTGGCCCTGGCTGCCCAGAGAGGTGGTAGATGCCCCATCCCTGCAAGAGTTCAAGGTCAGGTTGGCTGGGGCAATCTCTGCAAGGAGATTGGACTAGGTGACATTTAAAATTCCCTTTCATTCTATGAATCTACAATTCTGTGGCTTCTTCTGTGGCTGGACCTTCAGGAGGTGTGTTGTGTGGTAGCTCCTTTGCTGGGTGTGCAATGAATGAGCTAATCCACTACTTAAATTTTACAGTTGGGAGAGCAGAGATAGGCAGCAAAAAACCACAGCACACTGCAGTGCTGTGTGCTGCACCCAAGAGAAATATATCTGATGCTCTGTTTTAATCTTTCACCCTATTATTTGCCTCCAGCCCCCACCTCATCCTTCATTTTGCAGTTGAGTGGAGAGCTGTGTCCCACAGGCATCTTTCTCACTCACTGGAATGAAGAACAGGTAAAGTTGACTCCCAGCACTTTGCTCTCTGTAAAGGGACTCCTGGCTCTTCTCAGGTGAGCCCACAGGAGTGCTGCCTGCTGGGTGCTTACTGGTCTGTGCTGTGCACGAGTGTTGGGCTCCCAGCTGCACCATTCCCATGGCAGCAAGATCTGGGTATGATCTGGCATCACCGTGGGTGGAAAACTGCTTTGGGGTTAAATCATCCTCACAATGATCACATTTCATAAATATGCCTAGAACTAATGTGAATTAATTTGTGCAGAATAAATCCTTTATGGAGGTGGGTGCTTCCTTGGCTTCCTAGAAGCAGAGATGTTTTCTGCATGAACATGGGCACAGAAATCCTGATTTCCAGACCCCTCCCCAGCCTTGAGAGACCTAACTACAGGTTTGTGCACCTTCCTGCTGTTTAAACTGATGGGAGTGTGTAGGTGAGCTGGGGTTGGCCTCTCTGACAGGTGACACCATCCCTGAGCTGCCACTCACGTGTGACAGTGATGCCAACCTCTGCCAGTCCCAGTGGGCAGCAAAAGCTGCTCCTGCACCCAATTCAGCTGCCAGCTGGAGGCAGGGGACTCAGCTCCCCACCCTGGGGGCTGGCCCCACATCTGGGGGATGCTGACTGCTCAGAGATGTATCGAGTGATCTGAGCCATTTAATTCTATTACTTGCAAGCTCTGAATAGCTGCTTTAGACACCCTTGACCTTCTGCTGCAGAACAGATCAAAGCAAAACTCTCTGTAGTGATACACTTTATCTGATTCAAAGGGGAAGCATCCAATGAAGTGCTTGTTTTGAAAACATTATTTTACGTCGTGCCCTATTAAATTGTTGACATGTGGCCCTCTGGCTATTTGGCATTAGTTCTACTCAGATGCTATCTACAGCATTAATCTAATTTTGCCTTTCCTCATCTTTATTCCTTGATCTTCATATTACACCATTTAACAAATCTGTTCAAGGCCAAAATTGTTTCAAGATGGAGCTTGATAAGCTGGTGGAGAGCACTGTAGAGCCATGCAAGAAAGATATCTTGGGTCCTTAGTGCTAGAATTCAGAGAAGCTTGGAGGGGCCTATTTTATTTAAACTTTGCTCCTTCCCTCTACGGATTCGGGCTTCCCCAGTTACGGGCAGTGCCAGGAGGGGTTGGGTGTTTTTACTGTTGATGAATATTTGATTTTTGGGTTTGCTTTTCATGCCTTTTCCTTTTGAGGAGCTGCAGAAGGGGTGCAGCAAGGGTGGGCACTTGGCTGCTGGGTCACAGAGCAGTGAGATGGGCAGGGACAGCCTCATCCCCAAGGCTGACATTGCTCCATGCACTGGGCTGTTTGATTTTCTCCACAGCTTGCTACAGTTCCTCCAACTGAATCACCTGCACATTTCAACACAGCCCCTGATTCTTCAGGGGTATTGGTGATGCTCTTCACTCTTCCTGCACCTTCCCAGTCCTATGCTTTGGTGATATTTTGCTGGGCTACTTCCAGAATAATTTATTCTGCAGACTGGACACCAAGTGCCCACTTGTTTGGTGTAATGAGGCAGAAAGAGGTTTCAATGCCTCCCAGCCACTAAACCACCAATTTGGAGGGAAGGTCTTTTGCTACCACTCCTCCAAGCTGCTCTGTGCCTCGAAGGGTTTATGTAGCGTATCGAGTCGTATTTATTCTGTGCTTCTTTGTGATAATCCACAGGATTTGGTGAGGAATCTGGGAAAAAGAGCCTTGCTGTGCTGGAAACATGCACTCTCCTGCTCCCTGGCTGGATGGTCTTGCTCTTTGTTTGTGTTGCTACAGTGTCTAGATTGGAACCAGGTGAAAAAATGTGCTCACAAAGCTCCTAGTGAAAAAAAAAAGTTTGATCTAAAAGTGTTTCATTTTGAAGAGAGGAAGAAAGCCTAAGGAATCAATGTTGTTGAAGTTTTCCATCACTATCTTTTTTATGCAACATCAAGATTTTCTGGTGCTTACCAAAGCCCCGGATTCTAGCAGCAATATGTGGCTCCTGGGAACCAGTTTTCATTAGGAGACTATGGAAAAGCTCTGCAGAAGTGGACCAGAGGTTTACAAAATAGAAACAAGACTCTTCATGAAAACTTCTTCCAAGTTTGTAGTCCATCTCTTGGTAGGGTTATAGTGGATCCCCTTTGTGCTGGTCCCTGTGTGAACAGAACATGTTACAGCCAAGTCATTGTCCCCAAAGAGCTGCCACTGAGAGCATCTGCACATGGAACTCTCCAAAAGACAACCTGCTGACCCTGTCAGTCCCTTCCAGAGCTTCAGACAGGGATCCTAGCAGTTTTCCCAAGAGTGACATATGTATTTATACTTTCTGTTTCTAGTAAACTTTCATGAGAATAAAAAAAAAAATAGTAGCCCTTACAAGGTAAGACTCAAGTTTTGGAAAAAACTTCCAGTGATACGAAGAGCTGAAGGAAACCTCAACAAACTGGATATGTTTAGCACCAGCTTGTCTCTCTCTGACATGCAAGCAAAATACAATTAAAAGGTTTTGCAAAGCCAGCCTTAGATTAAAGATAATATTTTACATTATTTTTATTACAAACTTCAGTATTTACACTGTTGCACCAGGAATCTAATTAAATGACTTATCTCTTTTCTTCCTTGAGCAAATTGACTTTGGCCAAACAGCTATAATTATCAGGGCAGTGCCAGCTAAAAAAAATGGAAGGAACAAACTATAAAATGTAGAGTGAAGCTGAGTATTCCTTTAGGTAAATGGGTACATTTACCATTTGTAGTTCTGTGGGTTGCAGTCCACCTTTATTGTACATAAACAATATCATCAACAGTCATGGTCCAGATTTACAAAGGTATATAAGACTCAAAAATTATAGTTAAGCATTTGTTAAGATTTAAAGAAAAGTCTAAGTGAGATTCTCAGCTCCTCTTGACTTTCCACAGGAGTTGGGTACCTTTTGTAAGTGTCACTAAATTAATACTTTTGCCTCTAAAATACTAAAGATCTTGTTTAAATCCAACAAACCCTCCTTTCCCTATTATCATAGAAAACAAAACTTGATAGCCTGGAAAATTAGGATTCTAAATGGATTCCTGGGTGACCCTGCTTTGCTAATGGGAAAGAGCAACATGTGGCTGCCTGTAACTCTGCTTTTTTAAAGAGACTATTCTTCATCTGATGCAAGGGAAAAAAAAAGATGCTGCAGAAACAAGAATAAAGATCAGATCCAAACGTAAAAAACGAGCATAAAAACCCCAGAAGACAAAGTGAGGAGCTAGATCTCCAAAGGGCTATTAAACATGATGGCTTAAGTAGTGTCCAGCTCCCCAGGTCTGTCTATGTAGTATTGTGTTGGGAAGTGAAAAGCTACATGGTAAGGATCATTCTTCACTCCTTATCCTCTGCCTAATTCTGTAATGGTCCACAGTGAATGGCCCATAGTTCTGCTCTTGAGGTGCTGGTACTGTTGTGTTGAGCATTATTTGCTCTTGTCCAGCAGTTTCTATACCTGCAGACTCAGAGGGTCCCAGTTATGGGCTTTGCTGGAGCCCATCCACATACCAGGGAGCAGAGCAGAGTTCAGGCTCTCAGAGGGCTGTGCAAGTGGCCAAAATATATGGGGTTTTTTGAAAGGAAAGAAAAAAAATAATTGTGGTAGAGTGCCTGGTTGATTCAAAAGTAAATCTTAGGAAGCAAGAGCAGAGTGCAGCTCCTTACATCCAGCTTTAAAACTAACTGATCGCTTTCCCCGAGCACACAGACCTGTCTTTATATTGAGCCCATAAAGAAAAGTTCCCTGAAAGTCACTGGAGACAAATAATCCTTCAGGAGTCACTGCTGACATGGAATTATATTTTCAGTCATTTTTCAGTTGTATGTGTCTCCATCCTGTCACATTAGTTTGCTAACACTTCCAATGCAACAATGAGACAAACAGAGCATTGTGCTGGTCCAAGCCAAACATTCATCTCTGCTTGGCACTGGTTCAACAGGCCTGTCAAAACTCCTTGCGAGCTGGCCAAAGCTCATTAACAGTGGTTGGATGCATATTTAGCATGGAAAAGAGCTTTACCCAGGGCTCTGAGTAATGTGGGGACTGAGCAGGCAGGAAAGAGGAGGGACGGCAAAGCGAAGAGGGGAACATATTCCTTGCAAAGTGTTTGTAGCTAATGCAGGAATAAAAGGAAAATGTAAATATCTATTGAGGGAACATACTTCAGGGCAGTAGTTTGCACAGAATAGAAGGGAATTGCAAAATCCCTGGGCCCAAGGCCAACCTTGGATCTGTCTCAGAAGAGGCATCGATGTTATCACTCCTTGAGGCGCACGAACTTATAAGGTTGGTCTCCCTGGAACAGGAGCAGATTTGCTGACTCGAGCCTTCCTCCCCAGCCAGTGCACTCAGGCTTTGGAGAGCTTTGGCCAGAGGCTTATCTCACTCGCACTGAAGTCAATGAAAGGGTTTGATTTTGGGGACTAGTCGGTGTAAAGCATCCTGGGATGCTGGCAAGGAGGCTCGTTCAGCCCTGGGCAACATGACATACCTGTTACAGCTAGTGAGACATTTCATCAAGAGGAGGGAGAGAGATTTAATTGCTGAGTCTGAATGTTTCTGTCGCCTTCTGGTGCTGAGCTGGTGTCAAGGAAAGAATGATCAGAGTTCAAATGACACTTTCCAACTTCTCCATGATATTCCTGTGCCCTTGCTTCCTGGGCTGTCCAGTTTCAGTACCCCTTGGCAGCAGCCTCCTCCATCTGCAAGAATGCTGCTGATTTTCACAGGCAAATGGCCAAATATTAAAGAAATGTACCTCCAGACATGTATACATGAGAGAGAATAAATCTTTTCTTATTCCATGTATCTGTGCTTGGGTACCAGTGTCCCAGTAATGCTGAATTTCCTAAGTCCATGTCTAAAACTATCAGCACTGTTCCAGTGAACATTCACTTTTGGACAGGAACAATAAAAGCAAAAAAAAAAAGCAACAAACCCACAAAACCCTACATGCTGCAGGAGAAAATGAAAAAAAAGAAAAAAACCCCAAAACCTATTGCTACTTAAAGCTTTTAGTCTGTCTACACTGAGATGATTCAACTTGAAGGCAAATAATTAAAATTCTGGAACTGAGAAAACCTTTTTTTTAAAAAAAAGATGATGAAAGAAGCCATTCACCGACTAATTAAGAGATTGCTTGAAGCAAATGTTAACAATTAACTGATTATTTCAAGGTGTGGTTCATTTTAAACCTAGCACCTCTGATTACTTGCTTACTTTAACACTTACAAAGAGTTGCTCTGTTTGTTCAGTTTGTCTTCTCCCCCTCTTTTTGCTCTGCATTCTGGAAGGTCTTCAGAGATGGTCCTTAAACTTATGGTGTTGCTCATCTTGATCTGTGCAAGTAATTCAGGATCATCCAGGACTGTGGGCTCTGTGGAGGATCCTTTGCCAAGGTGAGTGTCTACAAAGATCTATTTGGAAGATGTTGAGAGGTTATTGCTGCTGGGTTGATTGTCATAATTATTGATTATCAGTTGTTGAGCTTTGCTGTTGGTGATTTAAAATAGAAATTACTTATGCTTAAAAGTGTATGGAACTACCAGAACTGATTTGAAGTCTGTGAGAGCTGAAGGAATTCAGTCTTCCTTATCTGTCTACATACAAAGCCTGATGAGCATATCTGGGGGCTTGGTAATCTCTGGATAAACGTGATGACTTGTGATGTGAGAGGTGAAGTCAGGCCTGGTTGAAAGAGAGAACAAGGTGGTCATTTTACCCTGGTTGTTAGCACTTGTTCCTGAGGCTGATTCACCCAGGGATGTGGTGGAGTCTGTCTGTCCAGCTCATTGCTTTAAGTCTGTCTGGGAACAGGTATGTGGCTGCAGGTCAGCACAGTCAGATAAAGATGTTATATTGAGTTTTATTTGATTTTTTTTTTTCCTTTCTCTCATGGAATCATACTGGAATGGAGTATAGATGAGACATCCTGCAGGTCATCTAGTCTAATTACCCCCAAGGCAGAACTTCAAACTTGGATCAGGTAGCTCTAGTCTTGTAATCTTTCTTTTGTAAAGTTCCTTTTCTGCTGAGGGATAAGATCCCTCTAGTTCCGTGCTTTGGGGACTTAACAGGCTGTAATGTTTCATATCTCCAATCAGGAGACATGAAAGTTGAGAAGACATCCTGAGCAGGATTTGCCTTATCTCTCTGGCCTTTGGGTGACTTATTTTCTCACTATGGGTGAGCATTGTTTTCTTTGTGTGTAGTTACCTGACACACTTTCCTGACACTTAATCACTGCTGGCCCGTGGTTGCTGTTCTGCTGGGTGTGCGCAACGAAAAACGTCTCTGGAGCAGCAGAACTTGGCAAGGCTAAAAACCCTGCCGAGCTTGGGGTTATGAAATGCTTTCTTGCCCTCACTTCCCAAGGGCTTATTATGGAAGGACTCCGGGCTCAATTAGACTGGAAAAGCTGCCCGACACTGTGATTTATGAGAGCTTAAAAGCGAGTGCCTCTTATCGGCAGTGGAGCGTAGGAAGGGCCCCGTGTCTCCGCACCGTGCCCGCCGTGTTGGAACGTGGGCCTGCAGCGAGGGCAGGTCTAGAATTCGCCCTGGGGGGATGCTCTGGGCATCCCAGGGGCTGGACCATGCAGAGCAGGAGGTTGAACCGCTGATGGATGGCACACAGCACCGCTGCTGCCCAACCATCCCGAAGGAAAATGTTTGCAGAGATGCCCAGCTCCAGCACGCTGGGTTTTGGAGCGAAGGGCATGCGCCTCAGGAGTATTTTTCCTCTGCAGCATTTGGGATTTGCTTTGTTTCAAATGTCTCTGTGTTGTCTGGAGTGACTTGGAAAGCATGGCCCCAACACAGAATCATAATTCTGGTTTGGTTTCATTTTTCTTCAGCTGACAGAATGGCTGAAATACATTCCTTCTCAAACCTGGCTGCTGAGATTAAAATCTGTTTGGAAACAGGCTTGATTAATTTATTTTTCTCAGCATCTTCAGACCAATTATTTCTCTGAAATCACAGGCATCTCGATTGCTGCCTTCCAGCATTTACAGAAGCTGCAACCAGTGCTAGGTCACAGTCAGCACACTGGGATATACAAGCCTCAGCTTGTTGGGAGCTGTGCCTATATTCCTGCCTGCCCCTGCTCTAGGGCTTGCTTCTCTGGGCAGCCTGACCCACTGGCTATGTGGTCAGAGGGGGGTGATGTTATTGCCATGACTTGAAGCATTTCTACTCTGGCTTCCCCAGATGGGACTGGTTTTCTCAGCCTGTGGGGAGGCAGGGGGGGTTTGACAGCTCTGTAGTTAGATGCTTTTGTGACAAGCCATTCTTAACAGCTCCAGGTTCATGGTTGCTTTAGAATGTATTATAAATTAATTTATTTGCCCCCCCCCCGTCACCTCCCTTTGGGGTTCAAGCATCTTAGTGTGCTCTGATGCTAAAAAAAGTCTGATGACTGTTCTCCCACAATTAGGTGCCATAGTGAGGAGCTGCTGGCTCCAGCACCACATCTGTTAAGAATCTAGTGATTACAGCCAACAGGATTTTCCACCTTAAATGAGGTTTCTGTAAACTAATCTACATCTGCATAGTTTTGTTTGTGGTCCTCCAGGTGATGAGGGAAAATGTAGCTGCAAGCCTTTGATCTCCAATGCACCCTTATCCCAAACCACTTTTGAGAATTCTAATTGTACATGATTCAAAATAAAACTTATGTTAAAGCACCACTTTAGATTTTTTTTTTTTTTTAAGTGGACCTGGACTCGCAGTTAAAATAACAAAATACAAAGGATACCAAAATGTAAGAGTCCAACACTGTTAGCTTGACTGTGTTGCATATCCTGTGTATTTTTATGATGTGAACCCTAATACGTGCATTTTACTAAAAAGCCCTGGGTTTAATATTGAGTTGCTTGTAAAAATGCATTCCATAAAATATGAGCAACACGCATCCTGGCTGGAGAGGGAGCACTGGGTTGGTGGCTGTGATGCTGAGCATCCCTGGCCCCATATGGCCAAGCATGGTGGATCCTACCCTTCCCACACCCTGTGTGAGATAAGGCTCCAGCAGCTCATTTTAGGAAGCCCTTGGCACTTACTGAGCCAAGATGGTCCCCCCTTCCAACGTGCAGCTTCACCTCTGCAGGTATCTGTGGGCAGATGTTACCTTGCTCCAATGCTTTCTTTCCATCCCTCTGCCTGCCCACAAAAATGCATCAGATTAGGCTTGGTTTGGTACTCCAGCTTCTTGCCTTCATCATTTCACAATCCTAAAGTGCTAAAACCCTGTCATGGAAGATCATGGGATGGAATGTAAAGCCCTTGCCCTGAAGAATTTCTAATGTCTTCAAACTAGAGTCTTTAATCCAATGTTTTCTAACCCAAGCACAGAATTATTTTTCTTTGTATATGTCTAGGGTTATTTTTTTGGGATGAAGAATAGAATAAAGCGGTAACTGAAGTCAGCATGTAATTGAGGAGCAGAAAGATGTGGCCCTGGACAGATGCAAAGGGAGGAAAACTAGATGATACTGGGGAGAGTCTAATCATGGGGACTGGAGCAGACAGTTGCAGACATAAAACAATGAGAGAGAAACCAGTACAAGAGTAAAACTTTTTCTCTGTCAATAAGATTGTTATGGGGGAAAGGGAAGAGCAATAAAGAATTTTTTAAGAGTTACTATGAAATATAAGAGTTTCTTAAAATATATTACTTTGTCCTTCAAAGAGACTGACCTAATTTTATTTTTATTTTTTAATAATGCAATAATTGATAATAGATTGAATCTCCATTCTATTACAAATCCTTCTGCACAGTAACAACAGAGCAAAAAGTCTCTGGTGGTACATTAGAAAACTGAATTTGAACTCAAATCTGGATGGAGTGTATTTTACTCCAGAACTGGCAATGCTCTGTGCCCAAACCTTTCCCTTTTACAGGCTGTGCATTTGATGAAGCTCCATCTGAAAAGCTGTAGCCTGCAAATGTTTTTCATCCCCCTCTCAGTTGTTTCCAGCCCTACAATAAGTGTTAAGGAACTTCAGTGCTTATAAATTAATTTTCAAAGGCTCTCCAGCCTCTGAAGCCATCTGAAATGGGTTTTGCTGCCAGAGGACATGGCTCAGTTGGCTCCAGGGGTACGGGTGCTTTGCAGGAGAGGGGGGGGCAGATGGTTCATTTGGCATGACCAGAAAGCATGACTGGCAGAGTCAAGCCTGAGGGGTCTAGGGAACCCCATGTGTCTCTCAAAATCCAATGTACTTCTTCACTGGCTTCTTGCCAACCCCTGTCCTCCTCCCTGCTGGGGGGAACTGGACCTGCTTTTGTACACTGGAGCTGCTCTCGCTGCTGCCATGGGCATTCTGTAAAATCTGAACTCAAGGTTTCTGCCTCCACAGGGATGGCTCAGAGACTGAGGACAGTGAAGGAGAGTTGCCTTCTGCTTCAGAATGGGCTTAGTGGGATGGTGAGAGAGAAAAGTGCTGGCTGCTCTGCAAGCTATCTCTAGGAGGCTTTACTGTGGCAATTATCACCAGGGCATCTAGCAAGCATGCCTGCTGGTATGGAATGCACTATCTCCTCTGGAAGGAGAAAATTTCATTCTCCTATGCTGTCTGACTTGCATCTCTCCAGAGTATTAAGATTAGCTCAAAAAGAAGTGTTTGTGAAGAAACATTTAAGTGCAGAACTGCTTACTTGGTAAAAATGCATTAAAAAAGTGCAGGAGAAGGAGGAACAGTAGTTGTGGACCTTGAGCTTCTGACATACAATGGTGTTAAAGCACGTGTGTGGTGTTTCTTCCACTGACATCTTAAAAATGCCAAGTCAGCACAGGCCAGGATGCAGATAAGTGTGGGGCTGATGAATGCTTGCAAGGGGGAAAGCTGGAAACCATATGGTCAGTGAAAAAACACAGGCAGATAGTGTTGTGAGCAGGTACTGCTCCAGAAGAGTCCACATTAACTTGGGGTTTTGCTGCTCAGGGGCAGCTCCCAGAGCTGGTGACAGACACCATCCAGCTGTGGCAGCCTGGGCTGAGCTGTCTCTGCTCTGTGACCTGGCTCGCAGAGCTGGTGACAGACACCATCCAGCTGTGCCAGCCTGGGCTGAGCTATGTTCTGTAACCCAGCTGCTTCTAGCACCTTATTTAAACCTCACCTGGCTTTGCTTCACACCTGCTTCTAGTGCTCTCAGCGTCTTGCATCAATGACCCAAGACACAGGAGTGATCCACCTTCAGTGATGTGTGTACAGCACCTTACAAAGTCCTGAGTCCCTGCATAATGAGAATGTGCCCTCCCCAGGTTGACAAATCCTATTAAGTACCAAATGTTTTATTAATCACACACAAAACCTACAGAGCTTGTTGGCAGGAAGTCAAGTCACTGATGCCCCAAGGCTGGGATAATTTACTCTCCTTTTTTTCCATAGACTGTGTTTTCCTGCAACTCTGCAGGAGTTAAAATCTTTTGGAAAAATGGTGTGTGTGTGTTTGTGTGCATGGACTCCAAGCCCTGTTTAGTGGGTCACTGTGGCACATGGCTTGAAGGAGAAGCTGAAGTTAACACCCGTCTGGCGGCGACACAAGGCTTTGGTGTGAAATCGTGTCCCCTGAACCGCAGAGCAAGGCTGAATTCTTGCCCCCATTGAAGCCAAGGAGAGTTTTGCCACTGACCTTGATGGATCCAGGCTTTCACCCTCTGCTATACAGTAGCTGATCCAGCCCTTTTGTCCATCAATCTCATGGAAGTGAGCTCTGCTATAAATCGCTCCTTGAAAGAGAAGAATGGAGGCGACTTCAAAGTCTTCCCCTCGCGGCGTTGCCCAGCAGAGGCTGGTCCTGGCCGGGAGCCTCTTTTGTGGGAAAGAGACAAGTTATTTATTCCTTTTTTTTTTTTTTTCCACGTGTTTGTAAAGTAATAGATCCCTTGGAGCAATAGCTGCGTGCTGCCTGGGGGCACAGAGGATGCGACAGGTTGTGGAGTGAGTTTTGAGGAAACCCCGCTGGTTTGCGCTGAGCCAGGAGCAGCTTGTGGGGGTTTTCCAAGGAGGTTTTGCTTGTTGGCTCAAAGTCTTATAAAATGGGTGGGGTGTTCAAAGGAGACCCTGTCTCTGCCCTAAGGATTTGCTCGGGATCGGCTGGTCTGAAGGGAAAACCATGGTGAGAAACTGGGAGTGCAGCTGCCCCAGAGTTCTCTTGGAGCAGAAGGGGATGCAGACCCCATATGACACCAGCTGCCTGGAACAGCAGCAGCCCAACCCACTGAGCAAGGGCTGCCTGTGCAAAATACTGTCTAGAAAGTGATTTGTGGAGCTGAGGAAATGAAGAAAGGACCTCAGCAGTAGGGCAGGCCCTTCCCACTTTGCAAAGGGCTTTCTCCAGCTCTCACAACATCCTCAGGGCTGCTGGAGCTTTTTTTTTCCCCCCATCGTGAGCCTCCCACTGACCTGTGGGCCTCTCACTGGCAATTTGGGCAGAATCTGCTTTGTTAGATGGCCTCCTGCTGCTCTATTCTTTCCTTCTCCCCCAACCCCTTTCTCTTTTCTTTAAAAGCTTTATTGCAAAGCCATAAGTCGTTTCCCACCTCTGTGCCTCTCCCTTCTCAGACCCCTCTCCTAAGTCACTGCATTTTTTTTTCCCACCTATATATTTAAGTCAACCCAAATAATATTCTCCCTGCTGTCAGGTCTCAGCTTGTAAAATAAGCAGGTTGTCTTGAAAGTCAGAAGTAAAAAAGATTACAGCTTTGTGTTCCTTTACCATCTCTATTCTTATTGTGAGATTCATGTTTCCCATCTATCCAGAGACTTTTCTGAGCAGCCCCAGCCCCACTGTTTGCCCCCTGTTGGCACTGCAAGTGGTCTGTGTAGCTGTTGGTGGCAACCAAGAGAGAATATGGATAACCCACATCCCAGCCACCCCTGTCAGGATCCAGACAGTGCTCAGACAGAGCTACTTAAAAAAAGAGTAGTCCAACTTTTGCATGGTAGCTAAATGTTTGTACACTCACCTTATACAGCCAGAGGCTCAGGCTCTGCAGCTGGGTGAACCCAGGAGCATTTGCCACCTCCTTATGTATGAGCAATGGGCAGCCAGCTACTCCTATCCACAAATGCCTTCATTTTAGAAGCTGATGATGAATTGAGTCACTTTGGATATCCTGGAGTTCAGAGCTGCAAAGGCACTTGCTCTGATGCCACCTGCATTAGGTGCTAGGGCTGTAGGATGGAGCAGGTTCATACTTGGCACCCAGCAGAAAGTGCCCTCAGCTTCTTAGGGAAGGAAGAGCCACATCTGGGTCTTGCAGTGTGAGAAAGCAAAATCCAACAGGTTTGGTGCCCACTCTTAAAGGCCAGCCTTAATTCAGTCACAGATTTTATATTTGTAGAGCATCTAGAGCTGTGTGAGATCCTCCCATGTCCCTACTGGTCACCTTGGTGAGCTCCATCCTGTGGGTAGGGAAGAGACTTCTTATTAAAATTGAGTGGAATAAATGGGCCACTGGAGTAAAAAATGTGACCGTGTCTGTCTCTGTTGCAGTGCTAAACAGTGACATGAGGTCCAGGGCAGAAGTCCTAAGAGCTTCACTTGCCTCTTGCCAGAGTAAAGACTGCCATTATAAATCATTTGCTCCTTTCATTAAAGCTTCAGTAAAAAGAAAAAAGGCTTCAAAATTTCAGATGTAAAGTACTAAATTGGAGGAGAGGTTAGCTGGAGAAAGAGCTTTTCCAGCAGCACCCTTTTTGGGCAGCTCTTCAGATGGCATTAACTGTCATCTTCGGGGAAAAGCTCACCCAGGGCCTGTCGGATCAAAGTCCCATATGCTGTCACTTAGGACAAACCAGTATAAACCTCCAGAGACAGGAGGGGAAAAGTAAAACAGGCAATGCAGTTTCCACCTCTCCCTTTTTTCAGCTCAGAAAGGCCATTAGAGACCAAAGGCACTGTTATTATTCCATCCATGGTGAGGTCCCATCGCAGACACAGGAGCAATGCTCCATCCTCCCTCTCTTTTGCAGGCCATGGCTTTTATTTAGAGTTTTATGTAGGCTTTGGGTGCTGTTATATAGATATTGATTTTTTTCTTCTTCTTCAGCTAATTCAGCCAGTTTCCCATTTATTTTTTATCCTTTTAAAGGCATTTTCTGTATTAGTCTAAGGGGCTCTCCTGCTGTGGCCAACAGCACAGAGAACCTGCCCAGTGGGAGACTAGACCCTCCTGGGAAAACTATGCTGACTTCAGATAGACCTTAATTTCTTTGATAAAGGCAAAACTGTAAACAAACTAATCTCCCCCTCAGGCCCCAGAAGTCCTTCTAATTATTAGCACTAGAAGGAAGCTGGGTCAGATTCCAGCTCCACTGAGCTGGAGGGGTTATACCCACTTCTAGGTCTGTATCTTTTGAATTTTTTTAACAGTAAAATGTTTAGGTCTTTTTTCTGGTAATCAACAATAAATTCTAGATCTTTGGATGCTCCTAATTTGCTGCATTCATGAGCACCATTGACTTTTTTTTGGTGCTTTTTGGAAGTTTGTCCTGGACCAGGGTTTTTTTTGTTTACCACTTCCATTGCATCTCGGGCAAAATAAAGCATGCAAAGAAGGTGTGAGGAGAAACAAAGGGGTTTTTTTTGTGTGTCCTCTTGTTCATTCCTCCCAGGTAAAGACTTCTATTTCTTTCCAGATTCTTTTTATCTCAGAAGTAGTAATAATCACAACTGAAACAAAAAAAGTAAATGTAAGAGCTCTCTCTCCAAAGCCTGGAGACTTGAGAGCAGCTCAATAAGACAGAGCCATGTGAAGGTAATGAAGGGCAATAAAAGATGTCTGTGTCCTCCTTGTAGGACATGGGTTTTGGGCAAATTATTTTAATATTTTATGACACTTCTTGATATTCACAGTGTGGTTTGGCAGTCGGCTGGAGCTGCGGGGTGTATATAAACCAGCTGCATGTATTTAGGGACTTCAGTAATCTGGACCCTGCATTTTTTCCCTGATACAAAAGGAGAAAGGTGTATTTCCCTTGGTACATGCAGCCAGGCTCTTCTGTTTCCTCTTGTGTCTCCCAAGCTGACAGGCACTTTTGAAATCAGCCCTGGGTTTGAATTCCAGATAGCAAGATGCTTTTTTAAAAAATGTGACTATGGCAAATCACAGGGTGTTGAGCAACTGTATTGCTCAAGCATAGACAATTTTACCCTGTTCCTGTGCAAAATATTCCTTCCTTATTCAGTATTTGTACAGACTTTTCCCCCCTCCACCCATTTTCTCCTTCTTAGCTGCTTAAGGGAGTTCCTGCTCTTTTATTTCTTTTTTTTTTTTTTTTTTTTCCTTCTCATTAGCACCTTCACTTGGGTCCAGTCTGGATTATTTTCTAAGTATTTTTTTGAGGGGGGGGGGCGGGGGGTGTATGTGTGTATTTTCACAGTGCATTTCACATCATTGCATTGCTTTGATCTCAAGCTGATTTCCTCACGCATGCTCGGCCACCCACCAGTCCCATTCAGTATAACTGAAAAGAAATATTTCTATGTCCCAGCCAGCCTTGCTCACCCCTGGGACTGCTGCAGGCAGGGGCTGAAGCTGGCTCCTCTGGCACTGGTGCCAGCCTTGGCTCTGCTCGCTCTGGCTGGCAGCTACCCATGCCACTGACTGCAGTGCCAGGCAGCTGCCAAGCTGCTGGAGGTGAAAACATCACCATGTTTTGGAGGTCTGAGGCTCAAGTGCTCAGGAGGTGAAGGGAGCAGTCTGTGCCATGGCAGGGAGGACAGGCTTCTGGACCACCACTGCCACCAGAGTTGTCCTTGTCCCCGAGCTGGCTGGTGACCTACAGCCAAGCCCTCTTCTCATAGGGGAGGGAAAAAAAAGTATTTAGTTGTTAATGAAACTTCTTTTCAGAATGTCTTATTTATTTAAAACACAAACAAATTTCTCTCCCTACCCCTTTCCAAAGCAGAGTTCAGCCTCCAAAGTGGACAATCATCCATGTGCTTTCTGGGAAGGACTAAGGAAGTTCTGCCCTTTCCATTTTGTTTTTGTTTTTTTCTTTGGCATGTATGATGGATGTACAAGAGAGATACCATCCACACATCCAGCACAGAGGGACATGAGGAGGTACAGTTTTTACCCCTGTTGCCTCTTCTACAGCTCCCGTGGCTGGAGATGCTGTTAGCTGAGCTTTAAAAACATAGTTTATAAAGATTTTGTTCTGCTTTTTCCCGAAAGCATCAGAGAGTGATGATAACTGAAGTCATGCTTCAGTGTGTTTGCTCCTGATCTATCCTGTGTCTCCTTGGTGTCCTGCTCAGGGGCTTATAGAGTCAGGAACTGGTGGCACTTTCTTTTTCAAAATGGGGCTGTCTGGGCAGCATTTGGTTTCTTCACCAGGGTTTGCTGTGGTCTTGGCACCAGTTGAGAGGGTCAGGACACTGCCAGCAGTCTCCAGTGCTTCTCTTGTTGGTGATATTTTAGTATTTCACTACTTTCTTTGTGATCTTTCCTAGATCAACAGTTTGCTGGAGGTTGTCAGAGCTACTGAGGGTGGTGGATGCTTCATGGGTCCTGAACCAAATGCCTATTAGTTGGCTGCTTGCCCCTGGCTAGAAATGGGTTATAGTTACAGGGTGGTCCCTGTGGTCCTGGGTACTCAGAATGTAAAATAGGGCTGTCTCCTTTGCAGACATAGCTGCCTCTTTGGAGTCAGGAAGGCGACTGCAAGAAACCATAAATCCTTCTTGCTGCAAGTTCAGAACCTGGAGGTTTAATATCCTGCATTAAAGTAATACCCCCCCACCCACGTTCTGCCAACCCCTGGTTGTAAAGGCAGAGGATGATGAGGCAGTGGAGGCTGAAGTGTTTTAGGAAGGCTGACAGCAGTAATAGTCACCAGTACCAAGCTT
This sequence comes from Corythornis vintsioides, assembly GCA_025447755.1. NCBI lineage: Eukaryota > Metazoa > Chordata > Aves > Coraciiformes > Alcedinidae > Corythornis > Corythornis vintsioides. The sequence continues at coordinate 26,239 of JAOEGS010006801.1, read as the reverse complement.
AGTTTAGGTTTATTGAAACAGTTTGTCTGGGACCAAAAGACCCCATAAAACCCCAAAGAAAGATTCCCATCATCTTCAATGGGGTTTTGGCTTTGGCTCAACACGGAAAGGCTCTGACTGGCTCCAGTGGGGTCTGGATGGAGCCCAGCAGAGTCTCACTCTTCCAAGTGCCTTCCCTGAACTCTTCTGCCTCAGCACAGGTGCTGGGCTTTATGTCTGGAAGAGCTGCTCATGCCAGGGAAGATGCAACTTGCCCAGCCTGTGGGAGAAGAGCAAAGGGTGTCTCACACATACTCAAAGTTACCTTAAAAAAAAATAGTTTAACGATTAGTCTTTATACACCCCAGTCCCAGCACCCTCATGATTAGACTTAAGGTCAGCTTGAGGCTGACTCTTGCCTTTGTAAGAAGGGCTCAGTCTCCATATGGACATTTCTCAGAGGGGGTTAGCACACTCCCATGCCCATCCTTGCTGGTCCCATCAGGAGATGTTTGTCCAGAGCTGCTGGAAAACAAGCATTTCCCAGTATGTAACTTATTTCAGTGCTGTTTCAAAAGCTGCTGGAATGCAAGAGACTTCCAGAGTTTTAATAAATATAAAAATTTAAAGCAAGTGCGGACATGCTGGTTCCTGCCAACTCTCCTTCCTTTCCCATTCAGGGGGTGTGTTGTATTCCTTTTTTTCTTAAAGTAGCAGCTGAAGAAAGAGCGAGGCAGGCTACAACAATGCAGGGAGAAAAAACCATCACTGCCCTGCTCCTAATTTCTCCCCAACCTCTTTGAATAGCTCGTCCCATGCTGCTCCATCCCACTCCAAGCAACCAGACAAGTTTTCCCATAGGAAGCGCCTCCGGGATTAGAAAACCGAGATTTTTATAGGGAGCGTGTTTGTTTCTCCGATCACCCGGGAATATAATGGCCGAGTCAATCACTTGTCAGAGAGGGCTCATTCCAGCCGGCGGGGACAAGGGGCTGGGCGGCAGAGGGCAGGCTGTGCACAGCGGGGTGCGTGGCACGGGCAGTCGCTCTTTCTTTGCCCCGCCGCTGCTCCGTTCTCTCGCCGAATGCCGCCGGAGGACGCGTCACGGCGGCTGGCGGGGTGCCCTCGGCCGGGCTCCGGCCGCGGGGATGGAGGATGCTTGGCCCATCGTTTGTGGTGGGCTGGGTACCACTGGCCACCCTGAGGACACGTGCCACCCGGGGTGACCCATGGGCGAAGCTGGTGAGCCCGTCCCGCACCTCCCCTGCTGCACATTTGCTCCTTTCCCTTCCCTCCTCTTTTCCCACCAGGAACCTCTGCCTGGCTCCTGAAATCGCTGCGAAATGAGGGCAATGCTAATTAGTGCTATTAGCCCTTTGCTCCTTCCCTGATGGATAACGAAGGCAGCAGTTGTCCCACTGAAGCCAGATGTAGCTCTGCCTGGGGCTGCCGGGGTGTGCGCAGCAAAGATGCACTGGCACCTCCAAGGGCCTGTCGAGCTGACCTGAGGTTAATTGAGAGCAGGTCTCTTAACCCATTTTGCAAAGAGAAATTTGTTGCCTGTGTCCCTCCCGGCTGTAGGATTATGGGTTTCTCACCTCACTGGTGTCCCATCAGCTCCAGGATGATCTGTGGGCTCTCTTGCCTGGAAATGGGACGAGGCAGCAGGAACATCCCTGAGCTAAAATGTAATCCAGCTCCGCATGTCCAGGAACTTACTTATGCTCCATAGCTGCAGAAATCAGCTTCCCCCAACCCCTGTTTCCAAATTAACCCTGCCCAGAATTGGTTCAGCACAGTCTCGCCTCCCTGGTATCTATAGGCATGGAAACTCAGCCATTTTGACATTTCTGGCTGTGAATCCTGCCCTTAGCAAACACACTTGATGCTGATACAAGGTCTCTTGGCTGCCTGTGCTCGTACCCATCTGTCGCGGTGGCACTGTGCCCGTGAGCAAGATGCTCTGCTATATTTGCTGCAGCCATAGGTGCCAAGCAGACCAGATGTTTTCAGCAGGAAAGTGGAATGGGGAGGCAGGGTCCTTTTTCAAAGCTCCTGGCTCTCTTGGCAGTGCTGTGGGGCAGAAGCGTGTGGAGGCACCTTGCCATGTCCCCACCATCCTTGGCCAGCGTGTCCCAGCCCCCCCAGTGTGTTTGCCAAGCCAGGCCCATGCCTGCTGAGGGAGAGTCACCTGCTTCTCTCAGAAAACTGCTTTGTCTGCCTGCAGTGTCCCCACCCAATTGGGGAGAGCCAGAAGGGACAGCTGATGCTGGTGCCAGTGCAGGTCCCGGTGCTGGTGCTGGTACAGATACTGGTGAGGGGCTGTGCAAAGCTGAGGTGGGGAGTGCGTGATGATGCTCACAGCTGGGTTTTGCATTTTGGCACCTCTCTGCAGCCTGTGAGCCAGCACTTGCTCAGACCTCAGACAAGTCCCAGGAGAGACGGTAAATAAGATGTTATTTTCCTCTCTGGCTGAGCGGTAATTTTCTGCCAGCCCACACGAGCAGGGAATTGCAGTGTCTAATCACAGCCCCTTTTTTCCTTGGCTGTGCAGCTCAGCCCCAGGTGGGCAAGGCAGTGTGGGCAGCAGGGAAGATCAGGCAGGGGCAGAGCAAGCAGGGCAGGAGCAGGCAGGGAAGATCAGGCAGAGGAGAAGAGCAAGCAGGGCAGAGCACTGGCTGAGGCCAGGAACCCATGAGCCAAAGAGATGAGTACAAACCACCAAATAATGAAAGGAGGCTGCTCTGCACCTGAAGGCTCCTCTGGCAGATGGGCTGCATCAACCTGTGCCTTCTGGGGCAAAACACCACCTGACACTGGCTGGGGTGGGTGCAGATGGGCAGAGGAGAGTGAACCCCAATCCTCCCAGGATCAGGGACACAGGTCAGGCTTTGTGCCCCATCATCTCCAGCAGCCTCCCCAAAGCTGGGGGAGAAATGAGTGGGAGCATCTGGTGCCTGGTTATTCTGAAGAACCTGAAGTTTTTCAAGCAAAGAAAAATCCAAACCCATCAGTAGCAGTTGTGAGTGTTTCAGGAAACAACTTGTTCATATCTGTTCCCACCAGTGAAAAGAAAAATCAACCCTATAGGATTACAGCCTGCTCAAATCCGGGAATAAAGGCTGTTTGAAGTTCCTCTCTATTAACAAAACCCCTGGAGTTTTTTTCTTGATATCGTTGTCAGGGAAATGTTGAGGTTGGAGATATCCACCCTGTATATACACTGGTTCCCCTGTCAGATGGAGGAGCTGAAAGAAATGTGTATGCTGGAGATTTTTTTCCTAGTGCTGAGACTGTTGAATAAACCAAATTCCAGGTAAATTGAAGCAATGCCATTCTGCTTAAGAAGAAATGTGATTCTTCAGGGTTACTTACTGACACAATAGAAAAAATTGCATTTAAAACACAAAGCAAGCAAAAAGTCTGAGGAATTCTTGCAAAGATCTGGTGGTTCTATGTTGTTCTGATTGACTTAAAAACTGAACTGCATCTGTGTTACTCTAATTAAGCAGCCCAGTGCTTCTGTAGTGTCGTAGTGAGCATCTTGTCATGAAGGCGAACTCTGGAAAATAGTTTGAAGGCTCCTGAGACCAAAACCTGTGTTTTTATTGCTGTTGGCTGCTGATGTTTGTGGAAGTTTGAGCAATGACCTGATAATTTGCCAATCACCATGAAACATGCACTGTTAAACTTCTCTTCTAGATGTCCCATGTGAAATCTCAGCTGCTTTAAACGCTTTGTGAAATGCAACTGAGCTTTTTAAATTTATGGGGAGTTGTGATAGACCTGGGAAGCTGATGCTGCTGGCTTGCAAACAGATGAAACTGTCTTTTTTCAGTGCAGAAAATTGAACTTTTTCCTTTTTGTATTAACTAGTGCCTGTGAGGACTAAGCCAATTTGGTGAGCCAACTTCAGAGCTTGCAGCATTTGTTTGTTTTTAAGTAGAGCTGGCCAGAAAACAAAGATCCCGTAATACTACTGTAGGGAGGACTCGGGTTTCCTTACCTTTAATTGTGAAACCTCAGGAAACATTTTTTTTGGAATTAAAAACTGTTGAGAGACAGAAATTCATTCACTCTGGACAACAAACGCCTACAGAAGACCTGCAGCCTGCTGCTGCTGGAGATCCTCATCAGAAAGCCTGTTCATCAGAGCTGATGTGGTGCCCCAAAAATTAGCTGGTTTCAAAAGGTCGGTGCTCATCATATTTTTTTTTTTCCTTTTTTTTTTTTTTTTTTGCTTTTCAAGTCCAACATGTAGGAGGGATCAGAGAAGTTTCTGAGTTGCCCGAAGCAGAGAATGACAAACTCTTGGGAAGCCAGTTCCCCGTTCAGGGAGGCTGGAACAAGGCTAATGGGGAGAAAGAGACTCCTCTTGGCAAAATTCCTAATAAGCAGGTAGGGCTATTTAAGCCTCGAGGTGTGTTTAATGAGATTAAAGTGCCCTTGTTGCTCCCTCTTGCTCTCTTCCTGTCCTAATTAACTTCCACTTGAACTCCCCTCCCAAGCTGCTGACCTTGCTGGAGGCACTGGGGATGCCCACAGGAGTCTGGAGAGGTGGCTGTGTGCCTGCAGTACCCATGGGTGTGGGCCCACGGGGTGTCCACAGTCAGGTCACCCAATTCAGTGGGGCTTCTTTCTCACAGTGGGATCCCAAGGTGCCCCAGGGACACAGAGCACCCATCCAGGGAGGGGAGCAGGCCTTCGGGCACAGCCCTGGGATGAGGCATGGAGGCACTTCAGCACTGAATTATCTGCCCTCCTGCCTGTGGCTGCTTTTGTCAACAGTCAGTACTTTGGAGCACAGGAAATAATTTGGTTTTATTTCTTCTCCCCACCACTTTGTCTCCAGTTCCTCCTCTCCCCACTCCTCCTTTAAGATGCTGTGATGAAGCTACCCATTTCTGGGACTTCACTTGTGTCTTCCAGCATATCTAGGGGATGATCACTGTCAGCAGAGATGCTGGTTGTGTTTTCACCCTGCTTGATGAGTCTGCCCAGGAAGATGGGCAGCAGTGTGGGGTAATTCACCCAGCAGGTCTGTGCAGGGCTGGGGGAGCAGCTGTCACCCTGCCTGTTGCCAGCATGAGCAGTGTCCTGGAGCAGAGGAGAAAGAATCAGAGTCCTCTTGTTAGATAGGATTTGGCAAATGCAAGGGAGGAAGCAATGAGATAAATAAGCACCATCCTGCAGAGGAGTGAATATGGTACTCCTGGGCTCTTGAGCTGAGATTTTCCAACCCACAGCATGGGTTGGGGTTGGAAGGAACCTCTGGAGATCGTCTCGTCCAACCCCCCTGGTCCATCAGGGTCACCCAGAGCAGGTTGTCCAAAATCACATCCAGACGGGTTTTAAATCTCTCCAGAGTAGACTCCACAACCTCTCTGGGCAGCCTGGGCCAAGGTTCCATCACTCTCGCAGGAAAGAATTTTTTCCTTATCAATTTTTCCTCTCTTCCATCCCTGCTGTCCAAGGCAACAGAGATCTTGCTGTAGCCCCCTGCCAAGCTGCTTGCCCCAATAAACTCATTGCTGCAGCATTTGGGCAACACCGGGCTGGGGGTCCCTCCATCTGCTGGACCTGTGAGATGTCCCTAGCTGGTAGGTGCCTAAATCCTTTAGGAAAGCTGAGCTCTGTGCAGCACCCAACACCATGAGGCTCAGGATTGAGCTGCCAGCATATTAAATCCTTAGGAATGGTTGGAAAAACCCTAACACAACCTCTGCAGCTGCCTGCCAGGTATCCTGCCTGGCTGCCTGCCTGGCAGTGCAATGTTGGCAGCACTGGGACTGTGGAGTCTCCACCAGCAGATGGGCTGTGCCAGTGTGGCAGGGTCATGCCATTGCTTTCTGGACCTGGAGGCACCTGGGTGTCTCAGACCTCCCCTAAGAGCAATCCCTCTCCTTGGGCACCCCTAACCCAGAGATGCTCTCCCTGCAGCCTGGCTGACCCCGGTACCGCTGAGGGAGCAGCCGTCATTGAAGGATATTTTTACCATCACCTTGGTAAAACTTAAAGGCTAAAAGTCTCTTGGCAGACAGAGAGCTATTCTTCTCTTTCTGATGAAGAAACTATTTCCTTATACATCTGGTTCGTATTTTTCTTTAGGTTTCTGCCAGAAACAATTCTGAAAACAAAATGCAGAGCCGAGCGGAGCGAATGTATACATTCCTGAAGGATTCCTTCACCGCTCCTCTCCAACCCAAACCTACCAATCCTCCTTAGAAACCTTTTTTTTCTTCTTTTTTTTTTTTTTCCATTTTTCATTTCTTTTTAATTAGTTTTCTTTTCAAAATGTGAAAACATATGGCCTGATTAGCTCTGGAACACTGCTGCCTGCATCATAGAAAATGATCTACATTTAGAAAATAATTACAGGGAATAGAACGAGAAAAATACTCCATCACAGAAATTTATTTATTTTTTTTTTCATTTCTAATTGTTTAAGCCTATTATCTCTCCAGTCAGATTTGTCTGGAAAGCCTTATTAATGACTGCATGACATGAGCCTCGCACTGGGGCCCTGCAGCTCAGAGGTGTTGTGTTCTACTTCAAAATGCAGGTTTTGGACTAGAGAAGGGGAAGCAGCAATGAGTGGAGTTTGAGACTGTGTTCAGCACCCTGCTTTGGCCCACTCCTGTTAAACAAGGGTGGGCAAATGGCCAGGGTGGCATTGCTTTTATACAGCTTGGTGGGTAGGGCTGTGAAAAAAAAAGAGGAAAAAAATAAGGTAAGGGAGAGCTCTATCCCAATCCTGCTCTACTGAAGCTCCAGTAATTGGGAGGGAGGGGATGGGAAGGTCATGGGTGGGTGCACCCCAAGGCTGCCTGTGCCACCTGTGAGATGGATGGCACCCACGGTGTTGTCATAGCACCAAACTCCTGTGCCTGTATCTGCTGCTGAGGAAGCGCAGCAGCTGAAAGCCGTTGGCTTCACCTAATTGGGAACAGAGGCAATATGTTAAGAAAGAAATGTGTAGCCCCAAATTATTTATGTTCCTAGTGGGAGTAGCACTTGAGTAGCTGCTTGACAGCCTCTGCTCCCTCACCAAGGTATCCAAGTGATGACTGAGCTGGAAGGCCATGCATTTTGCAGGTGATGCTATGGAAATACTTGCAAACGTTTTGTTGAGAGAGGTTTGTGTTGCTGCTGTTTTATTCTTTGTGCAGGAAAAAAAATCAGCACTGGGAATAGGGCCCCTTTTACCTCCTCTACAAGAAGCCCTGGGCTTTTAATCTCTAGCTTAGTGAGGCTGCAGTTTCAGGTGAGGATAGAAGAGGGTGAGCAGTGGTGTCTGGGAGATGACTGCAAACTACTCAGTATGTCTTGACTTGCTTTCTAATCCAAAATAGATGTTTATTCCAATGCCTGTGTGTGTGCAGGGAGTCCTATTTGCTCTCTAAATGGGGTGGCTCTGGCACTGAAAACTCCTCTGCCCAGGCACCATGTAAGCTGCTTTGTGGGGCAGTGAGAGGATGGATGCTGCTCCTGGCAGGGTTAAGAACCAGAGCCTGCTGCCTTCCCTGCAGAGAGTTGCTTTCACTCCAATAATTGCTGCCTGCTTGGAAATGCTCCTGCTAAAAGACCAAAATGACTGATTACAAAAATTGGAAAGGATTAAAATCTCTAAAACAATGCAAAGGGAAGAAAACAGATGAGCTAGCAAGGGAATAGGCTTATCACTTCTTGAGCAAACAAACAAGTGAAAGCTAATTTTCTGAGCCAGCAAATGAATGATTAATGAACCAACCCACGATTAACCCTTCGTCACAAGCTCACCTACTCTGGGTAACTGCTTTGCACAGCTATTGCTCTGCCTCATGTTAGAATAAAGACACAATCTGATGGTCATAAATCTGCTGCTCAGGTTGTATTTCAAAGGGTTCTGATGTATCAGGTATATCTGGGGAAAGGAAGAAAACATGGTTTAAAGATGTTCCAGATGTACAGTCTCGGGGATGTGGCATTGTTTCAAGAGCCTCTTGTTTGTGTATCTCTCTCAGCATGGCAATAAACTGACCTCCTTGACATAGGTACAACATATTTTAAAATATGAACTTGTCTTTTTGCTACATTTTGTTAAATGATTAATTTGCCTTATATTAACTTAAAATGAGCTCATTAAAAGATTTCTTTTTTTCTTTGAAAGCACTGCTCATTATACTATCATTTTAAGTAATTAAATCAGAATAAATGGCTCTGTGAAGCTATTTTAATGTAACATCTAATTATATCTGACCTAGACGCTGAACTATAATCATTAACTACATGAACTGTGTAATGTTCTGCAGACTCTTTAATCATTTATACAGGCTGAATTCAGCTGCATGGAATTGTAAGCTGAAGCCCTTAGATGCCATGCACCTGTAGTGGGTGTGGGACAGCTGATGAGACTTTGATTGTCAGGCTTTTTCCAGTCTTGCTTGGGCTTCAGAAGGTTTTCTGTGCAGAGCTGTGCTGGCTCTAGGCTTGGTTCGATCTGGCTGGGCTTGCTTCAACTTTCTTGGGTATGTGGGGATAAACTGTGTGTGTCTTTGTCTTGGGCATGTGTGTGGTTTGAGTTTTTCTTCTGTAGGATGCTCTAGTCAAGGTAACATATTTATACCACATATATTTAAACTGTGTTAAGCTGTAACTTAAGATGTTTTCATACAAGTGGCCAGGCTCTATTACAAGAAGGTTTGATATTGCTGTGTTAAATTGTACTCTTGCTGTTTGTTGTCTATGGAGGCTCAGTCTGTTCTTCCATTTAAAAAGACTTTTTTTATCTGATCTATTTGCATATAGCTTCCAGAGTCACATCCCTTGAAAGACTCACTTGAGTTAGATTTGCTCCTGAAAGTAAGTTGGTCTGGGGAAGGACAATTAGGCTTGCAGGAGTTTTAACCTTTTCCTAACCCCTACAAAAAAAGAGAGGGGCTGGATGCTGCCATTGCAAGAGCTGGTCCATCCCCATTCTGGGCACTGCCGATGGGTTCAACACCTCTTGGCAAGAGAACCGAAGTACCATGTTGTAGCATATCCAAAAATTGCTGGTGCCACCTATTGGTGGAAACCTGCAGATTAGAAGGTGATTAATGCCTATTATTATGGTTTTTGCTTATCAGTCCCTAGCTGACAGGTGGGCCGAACCAGTTTTACTGTTAGTTTTGCTATCGGTTACCGTTGGCAAACAGCGCTCGCATTCCTCCTGTATCTTGGGCGTGACTCGCAAACAAGCGGCTTTGCTGCGGGCGGGTGGCTGCGGGTGGACACGTGTAGCCTCAGGGATGCTTGTGTGGAGAGGGCAGATGGGCAGAGCTGCTCCCCGAGAGCAGGGCAGGGAGGATTAAAGAGCCAGGCTTGTCTAAACAGTGCTACTGGATGTGTCAATAAGCCCTCGTGGTTTAGGATAAATGTTGGGTATTCCCGTGGCTGCTGCACGCGGTCAGGGAGAGGTGGGGTGGAATTTACAGGTGGTGACACACTGCTGCTTTGGGGACCTCCAGCTGGAGTCCCCCACGCTGGCCAATTCCACCAAGTAAAGGAGATATGAATACGGATGCAAAGTCTTTGCTACATGGTTTGGGGTTTTTTTTCCACCCTTGGGAAAAAAAACCCCTTTTTTTTCCCCAGCCTTTCAAGGGAGGTGAGGGAGAGCTGAATCCCTGCCTAGCCTCTTGCTTCCTGCTGCCTTGTTACAGGAGACCTTTAGCTAAGACCTGATAGGCAACAAAAAGCTTCGCTGGCCTCCTGCCTGGTATGCTTAAGCAGTTTTATAGCTGTCATATAGAACAGTCCTGTATTAGCATCAGGTTTAATACTCCCGGGAAAAATCCAGCCACAGTACTGACATCATGGACTAAAGGCTCCAAAGGTTCACTTGCTTAAGTGGCTATTTGTAATAGAGTCTTTTAATAAAATCTCATTAAAGGAGAGCTCCTGCCTGAGCCCAGTTCCTGTGATTGCTGGAATGGAGCCCTAAGGGTCAACCTCACAAGCTGCCCCCAAAGGTGGTGGGAATAAATGGACCCCCACAAGGACCCAGTCAGGACTGGAGAGAAGTGCCTGGCACTTGTCCATGTTGCTCTTGTCCAGACCAAGAGAAGTAAAGGGGTTTTCTAGAAAGCAGAGGAGAGAATGAGCAGTGTAGACGTGCAGGAGATACTCCTGGCTATTGCGTGGTGACCATCCTGTCCAGGAAGGGCTGATGGGAGACAAAAAGGATTCAGACTCCTCTCCAGTTTTCCTTCCCCACCTCAAGTTCCTAAATGATTATTACTTCAGCCACTAATCAAGAGGCGAAGGCTGTAGGTTGCTCCTGAGTTAAGATGATGGGAGGTTGGCACTCTCAGGGCTTTCTTTCCATTTTCCTTTGCAGTTTGGCTGAACCTTTTTTCACTGTATGATTGAAGAATAATCTGAATTCCAGGAAATAGTTTTCTAAACGCTTGTCTCCTCTGTAATTTTTCTGTCATGCCATAGAGAGGAGCTGCTTGAAAGACTTCAGCAAAGAAATTATTCTCTACTTCAATCCTAGGGGTTTCTTTGTTGTTGTTTTGGAATTTATTTTTTTTTAAATACCTAAAAATTACACTTTGATGTGAAAATTATATGCACTTAGAGATATGCTAATATGAAAATGATTGGAGAAACGTTGAACATGGAGAACAGCTCATTTCTAGGCACTCTCCTTCACCACCTGCATCTCTGACAACCTCAATCCCATCCTTCCCTACACAGCTCTCTTACTAAAGCCGTGTTGTTTATGTTATAAAAGATACTCCTCTTTCATATGGGTTCAAAAGAAGATCCTTTTTGTTTACATTGTTGAGGTGGTTTTTTTTCCCTTCTTTTTCAACTGAAGGATTATATGTCCTTTCTGTGGTTTTTGTTGGAATTATGATGGTGATGTTCCTGCTCAGGAGATACATAAGGACCAGCAATGGTCCTGAACTGGACTTGGGCTTCGTCCCTATATCCCAAAACTATCACTGGTCAACCTCTCATCATATCCTCCTGATTCTTAGTTATAGATGTGGTCCCAAGCACTCCTGTTTTATGTTTTGCACAGATTAAAGACTTGCTGCTGACTGAATTAAATCTGCTTGCACTGGCCACTGGTTTTGAGAGGATGCAGCAAGTTCTCATGTCTTTCTGTTTTCAGAGATGTTTTGCCTATAGTTCTCTACATATGTGAAATGAGATAAGCCAGGGGGGGAAAAAAAGGATGCTTGTAGTGTAACAGCCAGGATTGCATCTTCATGTTTTCTTTCCTTGCTGGCTTCAAAAGCAGAATTTGGAGTCAAAGGCAGAGCTGGTATCATCACAGCTAAGGGTGATTTTGTTTATAGCTGATGCCCTGCTGTGTGCCCAGTGTGCCAGCAGAGATAGGAAACGTACTCAGTGAAAGCCTGAGAAGCAGGAGATGTGTTTTGCCTGTGAAGCAGGATGATGTCTACTGAGTGCTAAGGTTTAATGTGCCTCTGCTGTAATATTCTACTCCTTTAGTGTCCTGATTGCTTGTGGTTAGATATTGCTGGTAGCACTGTTGGCTGATGTCAGGGCAGCAGCTCCTCATGTAGTGGGATGATGCTCGGTGCTATTAATACAGAAATTAGAACAACTGCAGTTTCTGTTCAGAGAAGAGCATGTGGTGGTAAACCTAAAATTTCCAGTGAGCAGCTTCTGCATGTGCTCTCAGTCTGAAATGGGCAGGGGAGACATCTGTTTGGTGATTAGCTCTAATTCCACTGCCAGAGAATAGCCCGACTTCCTTTATTAGTAGTTTTCCAGTTGGCATTCCTGCTAGACAATACAGCTTTGAGATGTTAGCATCACAGCCTTAGCTCGTATTGCCATCCCTAGGTGTGCTTGCTCAGTGTGTCCTGTCCCTGGCTTGCTCCCCAGGGAGCCCTCCCACACTCTGGTGTCTTCCTGAGATGCTATTCCCACATGCAGGAGGTGACTGGAGACCTGCAGCCCATCTCAGTTTCCCAGAAATCTTTGCCCTTGTCTTGTCTTTCCCCTGCTGTCAGGGTCTGGTGGAAGCGGGAAATGCTCTCTTTTGTGTCTTCCTTTTCCTGCTTGTTTCTCCAAACAGCCATCTGTTGAACCACAGGGAGTCATGCTGGGGAAATAACCTCACAAAACCAACCTGATATATTGAGCCTGTAACTATTCTACAACACTGCTCCAAACACGTTGGCTGCACCAATCAATTAAAGCAGTTTATTATTATGCATTAATAAACTACTAGGATCCCCAGTTTACACCCAAATTCCATCAAAACTTGCAAAACTCTCGTCATATCTGTTGCTTTTTGTGCATTATTTGGTTCCAGATTTCTTCTCTCATCGAGAGAGGCTTTAAAAATATCTATAAAACTTAAAATAACCATTTTGTGTAGCACATATGACAATGAAGAAAGCCTGACCATAAGCCACAGGCATACACCCGTTCTGGCTGTTCAAAGGAAAGCTGCTACTAAGCACTGTAGGAATGGTGACCAGTGCTCAGAGTTACACTTCACATTCATCCAAGTCCAGCAAAAGCTGAAATGAAGTATTTTGGGGTGGAGACCCTCTTCATGCCTGATTTCCATTGGAAATTTGCTCCACGCTCATTTTCTTTCTGGCAAAAGCACAGGGAGCTCTCTGTTTGCTCAGGCCCTGGTCCTGCGGTATGGTTCAGATCCCCTGCCTGCAGCTTGCATTTTGGTTGGCATCTGTGTTAAACAGCTCGTTTAATCTGAAACTTGCATGCAAATTTGAGAGCTTGGGTACAGGCAAAAATTTTCTGCTTTCACTCTTGAAATCAAATCATTCGGAGGCACACGGGCAATGTTTTAACCTTGCCAATGAGCAAAGGCAGACAAGCAGGTGAACTTTTGCTGCTGGCATGGGATAATTTGGGGGTTAAATAACATCCTAGTGTAAGACACTGGAGAAACAGGCCCTGTCTATGGAGTTTTATATTAAATCAGTCACAAGCTGTGAGTTTCCTCTAAATGTGCTGAATTACAAGGCATGGTTGCATGAGTGGTTTTGAGAGTTTTGTGTTAGCTGTCGTTCGTAAGCAGCTTTGATCCTAGGATGCTTGGATTTCACCTGTGAATGGAGATATTCTGGCTCTAGGGAAACTTAGAAGAGATATATTTTAAATGTGGAAGATATATGTGTTGTGAGTGTATTTAAAACTGTAGATACTTGGAGCCTGGTACCTGTGCAGCAATCAATCAAAATAAATAAATGCAAATGTCCAGAAGAACAAAAGGAACATTAAACAGATAATGTCCTCTTTGCTGGGAAACAGCAAAGTTTCAGAGTCCATAAATAAAACCTACTAGTCTAATAAATGTTCCAGAGATAACTGGAAAAAAATATTGAAACAGTCTCTTGGTTGTAAGGGAGCATATTGTACTTTTGCCTAGCAAAAGGACTTGAAGCCTCTGCAGTTGAGTTGATTCATAGCCCTTTGTAATGTCCCAGTTATCCCCAATTGCAGCAGGTTTCATGCAGCAAGTACTACAGTATGTCAATGTCTAGTTAATATTTTAAGGAGAACAGAAAACGTCCAGATTGTAGTTATCATAGTTTGCTGATGGGTTTTTTTCTTTTCCCTTTTTTTTTTTTCTTGTTTTTTTTTAGGAAAGGGACTGTTGATAAGAGTAGAAAGCTGGACAGAAAGGACTGTACGATGTGCTAATCACCTGAGAAGATGCAACTTCCTCTGAATTCACCAGAAAGAGAAGAACTGGGGAGGTGAGTCTGAGTCACAACCTGGTAGTGTGGGCAGTGCATGGATGGTCTGAATGTCAGGACTAAGCAAACAGTATGAGCTCCTGTGGGGATCCAGCTAAAATGCTGGGCCAAACTGGTGTGAACTGCCTGTGTTTTTGCTGCTTGGTAAGGCTCTGATCTGCAGGGAAAAATCAGGAAGGTTTGGGTTGAGCATCCTTATTGTCTTGAGAGTTTCTTTTTGTCTTTCTACTTGTAACCAACGTAACCTGTACTCCTGTCTTTCACAAAAACCAAGGCACCTTACAGTGTGCAACAACAGCTGATAGCAGCCAGTTTCCACCTGCACTGTGCCGAGAGGATCAGGTGTACTCTGCTCCTTTTGGTTTTCCCCCCCTTGCTCAGCATCCTTTCTGCTGGCTGGCAGCCACATTTGATGCTGGCATCAGCCTGGACAAGAGAAACACGGATGCTGCTTGCATATTTTCATCCCAAATCTGCCAGAAGCCCTGTGGGCTGGATGCTGGTGGGGGAGAGGATGTGTGGGGTGTTTTGTTTGGGTTCTTTTTATGCTGAGCTAAAGGAAAAAAGGCTAAATTTGGTGTATGGTCTGTGCTGTCATGCATGAGGATATCCTCTTGGTAATCTATCTATTCTAGCCCTCATGTTTCTCCAGAGAAGAATAGTTCCTGGTGCTTCTTTAGGAGGATTTGGCTGTGTGAAGAGCAATGTGCAGTGCCCATCTAGTGCCTTCACCTGGTACCAAGTTTGCCATCTGTGTGCTGTAGGGGCTGTACCTCCTGCTGCTGTCTCTGTGCTCCTTTCTGAACACTACTCAGAGTCACAGCATGGTAGGTGTTGGAAAGGACCTCTGGAGATCATCTGGTGTCACCCTTCTGCTCCAGCAGGGTCACCCAGAGCAGGGGACTCAAGCGCCACATTGTCCAGATGGGTTTGGAATCTCTCCAGAGAAGGAGACTCCACAACCTCTCTGGGCAGCCTGGCCCAGGGTCTGTCACCCTGACAGCAAAGAAGGTTTTCCTCATATTCAGGTGAAACCTCCTGGGTTCTTGTTGGTGGCTGTTGTCCTTTGTTCTGTCACTGGGCACTACTGAAAAGAGTTTGTCCCCATCATTTGGACTCCCACCCTTTAGCTCAGCATTGATCAGATCCCCCTTCATTCTCCTCCAGGATAAACAGCGCCAGGGGTCTCAGCCTTTCCCTGTCAGAGGGATGCTCCAGTTCACTCAGCATCTCTTTAGCCTCTGCTGAACTGTCTCCAGTAGTTCATTGTCTCTTTTAAACTGAGGAGCCCAGAACTGAGCTCACCTGAGCATGCTCTTTTGAGTGGTTGGAGAGGGGGGAAACAAATCAGCAGCAGTGTATGGTGGAAGCAGAAACAAGTATGTGTATTGTCCCTTCAGGTGGTCTCCTGCCCCTTGCAGGAGGAAAGACTCCTTTGGGGACAGAGGGAGGTGGCTGACAAGGGACTTGCTTAGCAGAGCTGCCCAGTTTGACAGGCACCTAGGCTGACCTGGGCTCTGCCACTTCGCTGTGCACACCGCTGTGTTTCAAAGCTGTCTGTGTTTAATGCTCCTGCTGTGCTCTCAAGTTAGCTGTGTCTGCACTGAAGATACTCTGTGGAAGTCTATATTAAGCAACATTAAAAGCCGAAATGGGCTGCTCAGGCATGTGCTTTGATGGCTTTTTCTGACCGTGCGTGGCATAACCATACGGCAGGAAAAAAAAAAGTCCTAGCCTCACTCTGGGTGTGTTTTGTGTCTTGAGTAAGAGGGACAGTGTGGCTGAGACAAGTTTGTGCAGATACTGACCCTCAGAAGCTCTGTGTGCATGTGCAAACTGTCACTGCCCCCTCCCAACTGCTCATGCCAACCCCTACACCTGGCAGATCTACATGGGCAGAACCTGAAGAAAGGGTACATTTCAATGGTAAATTATGGGCTAGGGAGGCTGCCTTCAAGGTCTTATTAATCTTTTTTGCTAGATAGTTGTTGATTATTTGTAGTTGTATTGAACTTATTTTGGTAGAATTGACACAAGCTGTTCCTATAGATTCTCCTTTTCTCTATGTAATGGCCATGAGCGTGACAGCACATACCTGTGTAAATGCAATTCAACATTAGACTGTCACTGGTGACTTGGATGGTGGGCTTTTTGAAAACATACAGTGGAGGAAAGCCTTTTTCCCCCCCTTTTTTTCCTTGCAGAACTGAGGCACATAAACAGAATGATGTGATTTCAGAGCAGCAATGTTTTTGCAGGGCTGTTTGTTACAGTCAAAACTTGCTCAAGGATTGCAGGGGGACTTTGGGAGCTGGGCATCTGGAAAAGGCATTGGTGTGGAGACCAGCTGAGCTAAGTGAGAAATTGTGAGGTGTTGGTTTTGGCAGGGCTGTCCTGTGCTCCGTGGGGCTTTTCAGAGCCTGCGTTTCCCTTTTAATTCAGGGTGCCTGTTGCTGGGTGGATATCTTGCACTGGGAGGTACCATTTCAGGTACAGCCTGTTGTCAGAGCTAGGAAGAGATGCAGATGTGCTTGTGTGAGAAATTCCTGGTAAACAACCAGAGATTTTAGGTGGATGAGTTTAGGAGTGTCACATCCCGTTATTGTCATCTCCTGCCGGTGCGGCAGCACAGGTTTCACCCTGTCAGCTATTGCTGGCTGGAGCAGGGATGATTTATGGTAAGCGTGTGACCAGCCAGCTGCCAGCCAGCATCAGGCATGCTCACAAAGGAAGGTGGAAATGCCTTTCTGCACAGTGCCTGTCGCTTGCAGTGCTGGGATTGGCATCAAATGCAGAGTCGATGTCTGATTTGCAGCTCCTCTGATGCCACAGAGCGGCAGGGGTTGGAAGGGACCTCTGGAGATCATCTCATCCAACCCCCCTGCTCCTGCAGGGTCACCCAGAGCAGATTGCCTGAGATTGTGTTCAGGTGGGTTTGGAATCTCTCCAGAGAAGGAGATGCCACAGCCTCTCTGGGAAGCCTGTTCCAGGGCTGTGGCACCTTCATAGCAAAGAAGTTTTTCCTCATGTTCAGGTGGAACCTCCTGTGTTCCAGTTTGTGCTCACTGCTCCTTGTCCTGTCACTAGCCCCATCCTCTTCACCCTCAGCCCTTGCTAAGCATTTAGAAGATTCCCTCTCATTTGTTTCTTGTCCAGGCTAAACCCAGGGCTCTCAGCCTTTCGTTGTCAGAGAGATACTTCAGTCCCTCAGCAATTTCACAGCCTCTGCTGGACTCTCTCCAGTAGTTCTTTGTCTCTCTTGAACCAGGGAGCACAGAACTGGACACAAAACTTCAGATATAGCCTCACTAGAGCAGAGTAGGATGGGAGGAAAACCTCCCTCAACCAAGTGTCAACTCCAAGGTACTATTGGCCTTCTTGGCCACAAGAGCACGTTGCTGGCTCATAGTTAACTTGTCCACCAGGACTCCCAGATCCTTCTCTGCAGAGCTGCCTTGCAGTAAGGTAACCCCTTCCTAGATGTGGAACCCCCACTTGCCCTTGTTGAACGTGTCCTGAGGGCCCTGGTGAGGAGAGGCACCATTTGGCATCACAGCTGCCTGGCCAGGCTGCAGCAGCCGCTGCTCTGTGCATGCAGCCACCAGCAAGCTCAGCAATGTGAGATACTCGACCTGGTTTGATCTTCTACCTTCTGCCAAAGTACCCCTTTCTCCTGCACATGCCAAGCTGAATCCCATGTTTAGCTCTTTGCTTTCTCAGCCTTTCAGTGTAGAAGTGGTAACAGCTGGTGAAGCACCAAAAGGGGAATAGCACTTGTTGGAGATCATCAGGAAAAAGATGAAACTCTGGGTCTATGGAGCAGGAGCCTGCAGTCAATTCCCTTATTTCAAATGGTGTTTTCTGAGTAGGTGATAATCAGTGGACCTTTACTGCTTAATTAAAGGGCTTTGTAGAGCAAATGATGTGAAGAATATGCAGCCTGGGAGAGCAGTGGATAGGAGATGCTTGTTGGTGTCCATGTGTTTTTAATCCAGGATGAGAGTCTCTCTTGGGGAGAGTAAATGAGGGAGGAAAGTCCACTCCCTGGCCTGTTCTGTAGATGCTTTGGGGAGAGGGAAGGTGAGGCTTGAAAGGTGAAAAGTGTGTAAGCACCAGTTACATCACCGGTTAACTGAGAGTTTCAGCCTGTACTGGAGAAGCTAATTGTGGTCGTGCTTCTACAACCAGCACAGTGGGAAGCAAGGTTGTGTCATCTTCAAATATTAATGTGTGACCTCCAGATGATGCCTCAGAAACACATTTCTTTAAAATTCATGCAAGCTTTGCCACTAATTGCTCTAAGACAAAGATGATATTCCAGTATTGTTGATTTAAGAATTTTACAGCAGTATCACTGCAAAATGAGGGGTGGGGGGTTTAAAGCTGTAACTATAGCAAGAATTGAACTTGGGTTTGGGGAGGTTTCTTTGGTGATGCCTACCTCCCTTCATTTGAAAAACTTAACACTGATTCATTCTGAGGTTGTTTTTCATGGTGGTTGTTACCCTTTCTGCAGTCTCTTTCTAAAGACACTCAGACCCTTGGATTTAGAGTAATTCGTGGTGTCATTTTAATTCTTTAAACTTCCAACATCTCTACTAATCTTTTATCTGGTAAATAGTCTAGGTCCAGAGGTGAAACTTAGAAAAGGAGGGTCTACATACAAGATAGACCTTTTTTTAAGAGGAAATAATTATCTCCCAGGGCAGAACCATATGATTTAGTTTCAATCTTCAGTCCATGTCTGGTACCTAGGTGAATATAGCAGCACTGGTAATTAGTGTGTACTAGACAGGGAGGGTTGTTTGACACTGAGCTTTTACATTAAGATTGCAGGAAGCGTGCCTGGACTCTCAGCATGAATGTGATCAGATCCATATGAGGACAGGGGTATCAAATTCCCCAGCTCCCCGCAAAAATGTTGTGATTAATCACGCTGAGAGTTGCAATTAGACCAAATAAAAGCAGCATGTTAAAGAAGCTAAGAAGGAGGTGATGTGAATGTTATTAACGAGCAGGAGGTTTTGGCTTTGCAGTGTTTTTCAGCAGAGCTTGCTTGAAATGTGTCAAACAAATAGAACCGAGATAAATGTAAAATCAGCTGGCTGCTCATTACTCACGAGGGTTTGAATTGAGTGTTGGGGAGAGGGGGGAAAAAAAGATCATAATTACCCAGAGGAAAAGGGATAAATCTATGTAGTGAATTAGTTATTAATGTTAATTGTGGCCATCATTGCACAGTTGTGGAAGGCAACTTTGCACTGGAGGATAGTTGATGGAATGGGGATGGGTATTTACATCCTTAAAGGAGATGGGTCCATCAGACCCTTTCCAAATGTGTACAGAGGAGGTGTATAGGGCTGAGGGAGATGAGTATGGGGGAGAACCTTCAGCCATTAGAACAGCACCATATGTGTTAAAAACATCCCAAATTTAGGTGGTCCTGTACTGATCTGCTCTTCAGAAGCTTTTCCATCTGCAGAATGATACTTAGATGATTATAATCTGCTGTATCTTAATTAAAATATCATGCAACACCTTTTCAGAGACTTAAACTTTGAGAGCGTCACTTAATCTGCCTTTCTCAGCCTCTTCTTCCATTGGTTATAATCCTTGTATTGGATGGGTTTTATGTTGGTTCTTTCCAGGATGCTTTATGGCTCTACAGCTTTCCTTATCTGTTTTTGTGCTGTGTGCTTGCAGAGATTTATGGGCTGAAGTATTAGATGTAAAGCAGGAAAGAGGGGAAACAGAGCTAAAGCCATTAAAATCCCAGAATCCAGGGACTGAAGGAATTATGTCTCTCAAAGAAGAGAGAGGAAAACCTGAACTAGAACATGTATGTGAAATCCTCATGCTTGGCCCCTGAAAAAGAGCAGGCTGGGACTGGCATCCGTGTTCAGGCTGAAGAACTTAAAACACTGACAGTAGGGAGCTATGCAAGAGCTGCTACTGTCTGCTGGCAGCTACTGGCTCTACAAGTGGAGTTGGTTTTTGAAGGGTGCAAATAAGAATTTTAAATCTGAACTTCCGCACAGCACAGACTGCAGGACCTGATGCACCTGATGATACCCACACCATGGTGGTTGGTTGGAGAGCGTGGCCCCTGCTGCTATGAAGCAGGGATCTTTTGGCAAGTGGTACCTTATCTCTTGTGCTCAAATGGGTGAGGGAAGCACAGAGGTTGTAAAGACATTTTGCTCCACAAACACCATGCACCACGGCTGGCCACCTCCCCTGTGTGCTGTCCCGTGACTTCATGGTGTGGAACCAACATGGGAAATGGGTCCCTGGAGTATTCCTCTCTTGTGAAGTGCACAGCAGTGTACAATATGACCAGGCATCTCCAGATGCTTGGAGAGTCAGGTAATGTGGATTGAAAGACTGGAATCTGGAGGTTGTGTTACTGCTGCAGGTGAGTTGATGTTGAAAACTAAAGAGACTGTTTTTGTGGGCCGAGGCCTGCCTTTTGTTGGCTTTCATAAGGCTGGAGCTCTGTCTTGGACAAAAGGTTTAGGCTTAATCTCTCTCACCCACTGGTATGGAGTATGGCTGGCTGACAAGAGTGACTGCTTCTTACTGGGCACTTGTGAGGAGCAAACCCTCTCTGCTCTCTGAAGATGAGCTGTACCACTGTCCTGGTGGTTGTTCAGCACTGGCCTTCAGGAAATCCTTGCCTGCTTTTACATCTCTTTTGTCTCAGCCATGTGAGCATCTTCCTCCTGCTTCCTCATCTCAAGGCCAGGTGGGCTTTTCTTGGCCTAATGGAGTTTTTGTCATATTTATTAGGTGTTTGTGTACATCTTGCCACTCAGCCTTTGAAGCTGTTCTCTCTCTTACCTGAGTTTACTTCATTCATCTGTACATTTATTGGTTGTATTTGAGTATTATATGAGTCTGAATGGTGTAGTTTATTAATTTAGGCTTTGGGCTTTCTTTATAGGGCTTTAAAAATAATAAACTTGGATATTGCAGAACATTGAGGTAAGCAATGGCTGAGCATGCCAGCTCATGATCCTTTCCCAGCCAAGCTGAGTTGGCAAAAGTCTTTTAACTACAGAGAACAAGTCATCTGCACTGTACTCCTTCCATAAAAACAAAGGACTCTTGCCCTCAAGTTATAAAGCCTGGGTTTCACAGTGTCTAGCTGAAGACAATCAACAATTTTCCCTCTTTACCACAGTTATCAAAACTCTTGCAAGTTCTCTCGACTCAGCATTTTGTTACAGGGATTGTATCCTGTACTGCTGATCTGAGCCATTGCTCTTCATGTCCTCTGACACAGTCCACAGTGTGCTCTGGTGTTTATCTCTGTGACAGGACTGACTTAAACCCAACTTGTTCAGTTCCCCCATGTCTGCTCACCAATGCTGCCTCGTTATGCTTGGGTGCAGCCATTTACCTGCTTAAATATCTCCAAAATGCTTATTTTAAGTAAAACAATGTTAATCTAGAGCAGATGCCTAAGTGCATCTTAGAGAAAATTACTCATAACTGTAGACCTGTCATCGCTCAGCTCACAGGCACATTTTCACTTGCTCATGTGGTGACCACCTGTAGCTGGTGGTAACATGCTGAGAGCTTCCACCTCCAAAGTCCAACCTCTGTCTTTGTTCTTCTTTCTTTGTGAGATTTCTTTCCCATGATCTGGAGCCTCACGTACGCATGGAGGCCATGCAGACCCTTCTCCCCACATTTCTTTGTCTGAATTCCAGCGTAAACCTGAGTGACTCCTTTCTGTCTAAGAAATGTGTTATGACAAGATTTTGTCAGCCATGTCTGCAGTAACTGGCTGCCTTACTCTCATCTAAAAATAATTGATCTACAGTACATTGGCTGGCCTGTCTCTCGAACCCCCCCCCTCCGCCCCCCCTCCCCCCAGGCTGAAGAAGGACATCACTTCTTGTGTGGCCCTTAGCTTTATACCTCTTCCTTGAAGTTCATCTTCTGAAATGGTCCTTCCTTGCCAGTGCAGCTCTGAGGATCACTGGCATATGTGAGATTTCACCTAGTGTCAAGGAACAGCCTTCTAGGAATGTTGGAAGCAGCACAGTATCCAGTGTAATAGCGTGGGACTAGCTTTTCAAAAGAGACAGGTAGGAGACCTGGCCTTCCAGGGTCAGAAGTAAATGCAAGATGTTGAGAGCTGCTTTTTACAAAATGACTTGGCTTTTATTTATCCTTGTAGTTGCTGTAAATTTTCAATCAATATATTGGTTTTCTTGTGCAGACCCGTAAGGAGATCAGTGCACTCTCTCCCAGCTATGCTGTTCAGGTCCCTGTAGGCTCTTCTCTCCCTGCAATTACTTGGTTCTTTCATGAAGAAGGCAAAGGAAGAAGGCTGTATCTGGAAACACCTCTTCTGCTCTCTTGTTGATATACACCAAATTCAGAGGATAAATTGGACACAAAAAAGAAGGTTTGAGACCATAAGGGACTATTCTGGTGAGGCCACCATGTTAGAGTTAGGGTCTTGTCTTGCATGAACATCTGTAATATATCTGAGTGTGGTGTGTCTTCTGGAAATCAACTGCAGATAGAACTCTTGTCCACCCACGGCTGTTGTCCTGAAGGGGTCTGTCCATCACAACAAGCTGTACCCATTGCCAAGAAGAGAGAAAATGGGTCTGCAGCTGAGTCTGGAGGCTGTGGGTGCAGTGCCTGGGGAGGAAGGGGGTATTGAGCACTCTTGTTGCATTGAACAGAGAATGCAAGATGAGGAGTCCAGCACCTGCACCTTCACACGATGGAATCTGTCTGTCTCCTTCTTCAGCACCACTTTCCAACCCTTTCCTCTGCACTAATTTGCAGCCCTCTTGGCTACATCATTGCACACAGGCCCAGAGATCCCACAGCTGCCTTGTTTTTTCCTCTGACCTATCATATGGGAGAAATTAAAGATAGTTTAAGTGGACTTTGTTTATTTATTCTGCACCTTTGCCATCAGAGACTGCTAGTGCTGTGGTGTGAATTACAGTAAAATAAATAAACGTACTAATTGCTGCTTCTTTACATTGGAAATTATTCTTACTTATGAAAACATATCAATAGGTGTGGAAAGGAGATTCTTGAGGGCCAGACTAGGTAAATCAACTGTCTGTCTTGATGAACCATTAACACAGGCCTGTTAAAAATCCACACTTAACTCGGATGAAGTTCTTTGCATTGGCTTCAGTGCTCTTTGGGTGAAGCTCATGATTTTCATCTTACTCCAAACACAGGAGTGTCAGTGAAATGGCAGGTACAGAAATGGAGGAAAAGGAAAGTGAGGCAGAGGTAAATCAAGTTTATGCTGTGGAGGAATTCACACCCTCTAGAATTGTATGCGTGGCTGTAACCACGTTCTTCTCCAGCATGGGAGCCAAAAAATTGACACAAAAAGAAATGATGGGGGGGGAAATGCTAATCACCATCTTTCCTTTCATATAAATGTGTTAATGGTTTAGTAAGTGTTTCCAAAAATGTGTGTGTGGGATTAAAATAGAAACCACAGCCAAGTTTGAAATGAGCTTTTGGACGGGGAACAGACAGTAAGTAGTGTATATCCCGGTGATACCGTTCTCTCCCAGGCACTGGGAAACATGCAGATGCATGGCCAGGACAGCATGATGGAGATGGCAAAGTGTTTGTGTTGGAAGCTTTCTGTTGGCTCTTTGGGGAGCTTGGTCATCCCAGTATGTGAGATCAGTTCCCCACATGAGCAAAAAGTACCACATACTGAAGCATGCAATGGGGTTGCCATGGAAATCAGGAGTTGTTACTGAGAGAGCAGGAAAAACATGAATGATCTATAAACCCATGGATTGTTATAGCTTCCTACCCTCTGCTCTGCAAAAAAACCCACCCCATGCCAGCTGATTTAATTCCTTGCCGGCAAGATGTTTGTGCATGTTGCTGCTGCAGCAGCATGGAAAAAGAGATATTCAGTTGTATGTACAC
This sequence comes from Corythornis vintsioides, assembly GCA_025447755.1. NCBI lineage: Eukaryota > Metazoa > Chordata > Aves > Coraciiformes > Alcedinidae > Corythornis > Corythornis vintsioides. Next base: position 2,579 of record JAOEGS010006801.1, on the reverse strand, counting down.
TTATGGGCACATGTATCTTCCACTCTTCATTGCAGCTCTTGGCTTTAGCCCACAGGCTGGTTCAGAGGAGCAAGAAACTATAACTGGTATGTGGAAGTGCTGGGAAGCCCTGATATGAGTCAGAGCAGGGTATGACAAACCCAAGGCAGCAAGGTTCCCAGATTATTCCTGAGTAGCCCACCTTGGAAGGACTTTTCAGACTGTTCCCAGGGAACAGAGTGAACCAGGAGGCAGGGGCAGAAAAATGGGGGTGGTCTCCACAGGCCACCAGTGGAGGATGTCCCCAGTGTGAAGCCTGTGGGCTGGGAGAGGGGGGGTGCAGTAAGCCAGAGCATCTGTGGGAACCACTCCTGCTCCCACCACCCGCCACGTTGGGGACTCACACCCATGACAAACAGGAAAGACTGAGGAATTGGCTTCAGAAGAGATCAGATGGAAGCTGTGCTTAAATGGGTGTAATGATATAGGGAAGTAAGATGTTATTTTGGAACCATAAGTTTAAATATATATAACAGTAACGTAGGCAGAAGGTCTGCATTGGAAATGCCAGCACTCTTGCTGCTTCCAAGGTTTTATTTTCAATCCAGGATACTAGAAACGTTGTTCAGTGTGTTTCCAATGAGCTGAAATGCCTCCTGGAAGTGCCAAGGCCATGTTTACTGAGGAACTGCACGCTAGGTCCTGTTAGAAGCTGTTTGGGAGCTACTGATAGCTACAGGGTTTTTATCTTCGTTAGCTTTGTGGCATAACTCTGCAAACCCACCCAAAGGACAAAGCCTGTGGTTTGCACCGTCTGTAGCTCAGCAGAGACATACTGTGCTATTGGGAAGGAAAAGAAGTTTCACAACTAGTGCTGCTTCTCAGTCCTGGGATTCTGCTGTACATTTTTCTGTTTGTGGGTTGGATGCTTTTGGTTGGTTGGGGCTTTTTTTGCCTTATTTTGGTTTGTTTGTTTCATTGTTGGTGGTGTTGTTTGTTTGGTTTTGTTGTGTTATTTTGTTTGTGGGCTTTTTATATGTGTGTGGTTTTTTTGTTTGTTTGCTGTTGTTGGATTTTTTATTTTTTTTTTTTATTTATTTATTTTTTTGTGATCAGAGGCTTTGATGTGAACTCCCAAAGTGTGGGCAGGGCAGCTGGGAAAGCTGGAGCAGAGATGTCCCAGGAGCCTGGCAGCAGGCTGTGCCCAAAAGCAGGGTCCTGGGCAGGGCCAGAGGGTGGCAGTGCTTCCCACAGTGTCCCTGCAGCTAGCTTTGCATCCACGAGGGACAAGCAGGCTACTTGCTCCTGGGAGATAACAAAAGCAAATGTTCTGGGAGAACCAATTGGACCTCCAGTTTTCCCATTGCTGGTTGCATGGGACCAGCCCTTGTCTCTGGTGCTGCTCCTGAGACTGGAGCATGTCCTGGTTCTGCCCTATTCCAGAGGCTGTGTTGCAATCCCTGGTCTGTGGGGCAATGTGCTGGCCCCACTCAGCCCTTGCCCCCAGTGCTGCAGCAAAACCATGGCGACAGCAGGTGAATCTTGTGCATTGGCACAGGGATTTTGCTGGGTAGGACACAGCTAATGGATCCAGTACTCCCACTATAATACTGGGATATTTTTGGTATACTGTTTGCTTCCACCTGTGAGCTTATAAACTAGGGCTGCCCATTTGCTACAGGTTTCAGAGCATCATCTTACAAGGAGAGAAAGAATTTTCATTTATAATCCATGAGTCCTATTCAGCAATGGGCTGTTCTCCCCCTCCTGCTGCCAATAGACCTCTAAGTGAACAAACAAATGTCTGGAAATACAGGCAATTTAGCTCGGAAGAGATATCATCAGTGCAGTTCAGAGGTTAATGGGCATGGAGGATTTATAACAAACCAGGCCTATAAAAAATGAAGGGGAAAAAGAAAAAAAAAAAAAAGGAAAAGAAAAAAATGGAGGGGGTAGTAATCTAGTTGACATCTATTGTTCTTTGTATAGCAGCTCATCTGTATTCTATCTGGCCGAGGGTATTACAAAGAGAATTTAAAACCACGTGTGAGCACACTCACACACATCTATCTATCTATACACACAGATACATATATGTGCACGTATAAACTGAAATATAACGAGGGAAAAAACCCCTGTAAGTTTGAACCAACAACAGCAATCCATATATCTTTATTTGCTGCCAACATCCAAGCGCTGAACTCTCAAGGAGCCTGGATCTCTGCCATCATCTGTCCGTGTCTGATCTCTTTGGTAAATACGAGGGCTGCCAAGAATGAGGCAAACGAAAAGCGCTCGCAGATTAGAAAGAAACACATGGCAGCCACTGACCTGCTGAAATCATAAAATACATCATGAAGTAAGAAAAGAGAGGAAACAAATCATCCTCTCAGGGACTGCCCATCTGCTCGCATAAAGCCGCAATCATTATTGCAAATAAATACATTCAGACTGGAGAAGTCTGGGAATAATTTGGGTGGGGGGGTGGGTACCTTTTTTTTTTTTTTTTTTTTTTTTTTTTTGTTTTTTTTTTTTTTTTGTACCCCTTTGGAATTTTTTTTCATTAAAAAAATGAGATTCATTAACCAAAAAAAATATAT
>JAOEGS010006800.1:0-16807 GCA_025447755.1 Corythornis vintsioides | reverse complement strand
TGTCATGAATCTTAGCCCCAGGGAGGCAGCAGACCTCTCTGTGTATTGGGTCTGGCCTACAGATTGGGCCCTCAGTTTCCTGAGCCTTATGCAGACTGACCACTCCCAGGTCTCTTAGGGGAGAGTCCTAGCTTCCTTTAGCAACCTCTGTGGCCCTTTGCTGGGCTCTATCCAGTCTGCACTTGTCTGTCTTGTACCTGGGAGGCCCAGACCTGGCCACAGCACTCCAGCATTCATCACTGCTGAACCAAGGGGAAGGAGCAGCTTCCCAACCTGCTTCTAACTTTCCCTCCAGTTCCTTCCAGGCCATTACCAGCCTTGTCTCCTGAGAGGGCACACTGCTGCTTTATGGTGCTGTCACCAGCACCCCCAGGTCCTTCTCTTCAAAGCTGCTCAGCAAATCCCTGGAGTTTGCCAAGGTAGACACTGCCTCATTATCCAAATCACTGATGAGGATGGGGAAGACAACACACTGACCCCCTGGAGCACACTACTAGTGAAGCTGGCCTCCAACTAGACTTTATGCTACTGATCACCACCCTCTAGGCTCAGCCTTTCAGTCAATATTCCACCCATCTCTCCGCTCATCCAGCCTGCACTTTACCAGCAAATCATCAAAAACCTCCGTGGAAGAGTGTTAGCAAGCAGACACCAGGAGGTTTTCTAGTTGGTTTGGTTTTCCTCAAAAAATAATAGTAGATGCAGTACACTTTTTTTCTCTTATTTACATGCAGATAATGTCAAGATTTCACCATCTATATTCTGCAGGATACATTTTTCCAGTCACCATAGGTAAGTCATTACTAACAACCAGCTTTGCCAAGCCTTCTCTTACTCAAAAATAAATATATTCTTCACAATATTATCTCTAACTGGTAGAATTAAAATCAAGGAAATAAGTCATTCCAGTAATTATTTCCCCACTGCTTAGTAAGGCACTGGAAGTCAGTGAAAAGATAAGTAAAGGTGGGAAAACTCTATTTTATTTAGAACAGTATCTGCAATATTTTTCTCATTTTAGTATTTTTCTCCATTTCCTTCTTGTCTATTTTTCTTTTACAAGTTAGCATTGGTACAACAATCACACAACTTCCCAGAAGACATTTAAACCACCAGGAAGCAAGTTATTTTGAGAAATAAATGCTTCTTTTTGCATTTATTTTTTCCTGTTCAATACAATGGTTTCTAGTGGGGATTAAAAGCCACTCTTCACTTTCTTGGTATGATTCTGACAACATTTCAAATCCTCTCTCCACTGTTTTTAGTGTACAGCATTTGAGCACTCATTCCAATCTTTTACTGCCTCCACTATCCATCCTTACAGGGATATAAGCACAGATAATAGAATTGCCCAATGGTTTAAACAATGACCTTCCCCCCAGAAAACCCACACAACTGTGCTCTGTTCCCTTGAATCAACTAACAGCTATCCCCAGGTCATTGAACAAGGTCAGTGACACATCCAAGACACAAAGACATCTGTTCTGAGCAACATGGGCAATTCAAGAGGTTTTACTGGCATTCAGCAGATCCTGAAACACCATATTGGTTACAAAATCATCTACTGAGGATTTCCTACAAAGCATTAGATGAGTGCAGGGCCAGCATTCTCCCAGCAGTTTTAGAGGGGATGGCAGCCAGAGTGCAATCCTTGGTCTAGCGCTGCAACCCCACCACTCCAAGGCACAGTTTTTTCCATTATTTTAGAATAATGGAGACACCTGTTCACGACTTCAGAGGGTTTTTCTGATGGAAATGGAAGCTAGGCTCTCTTGTACAGATAACTTGGATATTAGTAGAGGCTTAACAATGTCATGGCTATAGAGATGTGCCACAGTGGGTGTCAGACTGCTCTCAAAGTCACTGGACAGTCCATGCAGTTTTAATGAACTGTTAACACCCATTTCAATTAGCATGTTTTATCACCTCATTTCCCTACTCCTGCCACCTCCACAATGACCAGAACCATCTTTACCAGTCCTTGTGGGGGCATCCCTTAGGAAGTCAACGAAGAACGCCTCAGTTTCAGGCTCCGGGGAAGCTGTGGATTGTGTCAGTGTCTCCCCAAGGAGCTGGGTCACAGTAGCATCAAAGCAGCTGACATCTGCTGGGGCAGTGAAGCGGTCAGCCAGGACACGCTTGCACTCGTGCTTCCACAGCTGCACCAGCACCTGCAGGGAGCAAACACCACACCAAGGCAGCTCAGTAAATGGGGTGTGCAACAGCCATGCTTCTTCCTTACATCTTTATGCTGAAATCCTATCAGCACTAGAAGAGAAACTGGGGTGTTTTGGGGTTTACACCCTCAGCTTCTCATTCTGCCCAAGAGAATGTTAAACTTACATTCAGATATCTGTGTGAAGAAGGCTTAATCTAGCATTCCAAACTGAACAATGTTTGCTGAATTAGTTATTTTTTTTAGCCCTAAAACCATATCTGTCCCTATTAACACATGTTGATGCACTAATAAAGCACTTTTTAACCTGTCATGAGGTAGAAGGTGGGTGGAAGTAACAGCATCCTGGCACAATTTCATGGCACGCACAGATGTCACTCCTGATAATCTAAGGTAGATTAAAAAATAAAATGTATAGCTGTTTATATTATCCCTTCTCCAAGTTCAATAATGTCCTTTTGTTTGTTCACAGGATGGAGAAGGAAACCATTCCAGGTTCTTCATCTTAGTAGCACTGGTTTTAATTCTACAATATTAATAGTAGAAAAAACTCCATGTATTCCTCAAAGACCCCTCATTTGAGCCCACAGCACCTTGTGCAAATGACATACACTTAGCCAACTCTCAGAGCTAATATTTTCATGTATACAAAAAGATTTGGAGAAATTGTCAGTTATACTTCAGAAGACATTAAGTATATATATATATATGCATATAATCATCTTAGTGCTGCATAATTTAGCTTCATAAATTAAAATAAATTCTAAAATTTAAATTTTAGATGTAGTAGAGTTCAGGAGTTTATTCAACAAGCAGAGAGGTACATTAAACAAGAAGTGGTTATATAACCCAAAAGTATAACCAATGTCCCATTATTACCATAATAAACGGGAAGCTTCTTCCAGTGCTTCATGTTTCAGTGCTCAAAATACTAAATGACTTTTCTTAAACAATTAAAAGATAAATTATGCATGAAACATTGAGCTTTTCTAGGGAAAAGTAAATTATGGGGGGGGGGAATAAAATAATAAATTATGACTCATTACTATTTCTGCTTTTTAAGCTCTGAGCCAGAAATCACTTGTCAAATATTGTGCAGTGACTGAAATCCTTCAGAACTAGTGGAGGGGGGGAGACTATTTTTAATCAATATATATGTGGTTTTTTTGGGTTAAAACAAGTTCACAGCTTCTCAATTTTCTCACTTCTTTCAAATAAATTAACATCTGTCAGTAATAGAACAAGAAAAGAGAACCAAACTCTCAGCTGCCAAAGAAGTGGATTTTGTTGTAGTTATGAAACAAAGTTGTTTCAGTTGGCACTGCAAAAGCTGGACTAAGACAGCTTTGCCTCAAAAAAAAAAAACCCACTGCCAAACTTCCTTTTTAATCAAGAAATGGTATTTTTCTAAAGCAAACTCAAATGCCAAGCAGGTAGACTCTTCATCCTCTGTCACATCAATGAGACATTGTGTCCAGTTCTGGGCACCCCAATTCCCAGAAGGACAGAGAGAGAGTCCAGTGCAGGGCCACCAAGATGCTGAAGGGAGTGAAGCATCTCCCTGCTGAGGAGAGGCTGAGAGAGCTGGGGCTTTTTAGCCTGGAGGAGACTGAGGGGGAACCTCATCAGTGTCTGTCAATATGTTCAGGGCAGTGTCAGGAGGATGGAGCCAGACTCTGCTAAGTGTCATCCAGTGACAGGACAAGAGGCAATGGGAGTCAGTTGGAGCACAAGAGGTTTAGGGGAAACACAAGGAAAAACTTTTTCCCAGTGAGGGTGACAGAGCCTGGAAGGGGCTGCCCAGGGAGGTTGTGGAGTCTCCTTCTCTGGAGACACTCAAGACCTGCCTGGATCTGTTCCTGGGTGATGACCTGGTCTAGGTGATGCTGCTCTGGCAGGAGGTTGGACAAGATGATCTTTCTAGGTCCCTCCCAACCCCTGACACGATTCCATGAGCTGTTCTTGCCTCGGGCCGGTGGATCACTGCCGCCGTGGCGTTCAGCATCCCTCGCCAGATCCTGGAGAGGTCACGGAGGTTGAACACATAATGGAACTTGGCTGGGGTGGGCAACATCTTCAGCTTGGTCACCTGCCACAGTCTGCGTGTCAAGGGCACCAGCTTGGCTGCTGCTCTCCTCACCTCTTCTGAAAAGCCTCTCTCACTGCAGAAGTGCCCTTCGCCAATGACACCTGGGGAGGAAAGGAACACCAGAGGAAAGATTTTTCCAAGGCACTCTAGTGCAACAGCAAGAGCTGTGACGATCTAAATTTCCTTATTCTGAATCCAAAAAAAAGCTTTTTTAATGAGCTGAAATGGCTTTCCAGCCTTTATTCATATCTTGATTCATCTGGTCTTAACACCATTCTGCCACTGGGTATTTAGCTCTTTACTAACCCTCCATTAAAAATGTTCTTTTTGTCTATGAAAATAACTTCCACTTCCTGTCAATAGCTAATCTCCAAGACCAATATGATTCTGTCTTTTGTGAAAGTAATTAGTCACTCACTCTTAGCACTTTAGCAGCTCTCCAGCATTATCACTAAAACTAGGAATGGCCTTTGTGTCATCCCTCCTTTCACAGCAAACCAGCAGATTCAGAGGTGTTACTGGGCCTGAAAAACTTCCACTTGATTGAAGCTGCAGACAGGGAGTGTTTACTGAAGGAAAATATGCTGGCGAGTGAGAAGGGGAATGAAGCCTCTGTATTCACCATAATGTTTATAAGTAGAGGGATAAAGAAGAACTACCACCATTTTCAAAAAGATGGATAAAAACCACATTTCCCTTTACCAAAAATTTTGTCAATGGAGGAATGAGAAGGCAGAGTGCAGTTGAAAACAGCAAATTGTCTCTTCAGCCTCTGGGGAATATCGTTGCGACCTCCCCCAGGGTGGATCATGGCAGCCAGGAACTGAATGTCCACAATGGTAGTAAATTCACCAGGCCTTTCCAGGTTATACAGTCCATGCTGCTCCATCAGCTGCCTGACTATCTCATTAGTGACCTGTAAAAGAACCAGGTAAGAGACAACAGAGCATTATATACACCTCTCAACAAAAAAACCAAAAAACAAAAAACATACAAACCCAAAACATGCTTATGGACTTGAAGTATCTCATAAGGAGCACTCAATTATTTTATCCCCCAAACTCCTGCTTTTTTCAGGTGAAATATACATTGCATATTTAGATTGCCCTTTTCATTGCTCATAAAAATCCTGGGAGTAGTGAGGAATCCCTAGCTTAGAAATAATCCTTCATCCTTCAATTCATTCTCACTTGAATGCTGCATGATTACATTGTTGCACTGAAAATACTTGCCCCTTTTAACACAGTATTTCCATTTTATTCTAATTAAGTCCAAAGTGATGCATCTTCAGAAGCTGCATTTGATACAAATATTCTGATTGAATTTTCATGTGCAACAATCACAAATGTGGCTTTTCATGCTGCAAACATAGAATAACTTTCATATGGAAGAGTGCCAGGTTCCTTTCCTTAGCCATAAATGGACCATTTGCTTTTCTGTTTGACCAGCTGAAAACACCTCCCAGACATTACTTTCCAAAGCAACATACTTCAAAATGCCTGTGATGATTACTTCCATTTTTCCTAAAGCAGAGAAGCCACCTCTCATCATTCACAGTATTTTAATTATTGTCCACACAGACAGTTTCCTTTCACAATTTTCAAAGGCCTTTTATTCCTAATTAAATTTTATTTTGGTGTTTATGTTTTTTAATTTAAAAATGAGTGTTGGTAAAAAACAGTTATAATTATGCAGACCTATTTTAAAGAGTACTTGAACTGCTTTCTGTCATCATTATATTTTCCATTAATTCCTGACAATCTAAAAACAAGATGAGTTGTTCAAACAGACTGGTTAGAAATTAAGCACTACATGTCAGACTGACCCCCTACTGCCTGATTGAGAACAGAAGATGTTCTTACAGTGGAGCAAGGACAGAAAGAAATTACTTTTCACCTTTTTTTTTTTTTCCCCTTGTATTGCAAACTCACCTGATCTCCCCACTCATTTATCAGGGGCATATTCACATCATCAATGAAGACTGTCATCCTTCTGCCTGCAGGGGGGCCATAGGTCGTGCCCATCCTCTTGTCCACGTAACCTTCTATTGCACGCTGCAAAGCAATTAGCAGCACAGTTACAGCCCTTCCTTGCACACACATTCCATCTTTAAACATCTGGATGGCTGTATTAAGGGAAACACATCTGCTGGAGGTAGCTGCAGCAGTTAGGCTGTCTGAAATCTCATGCTATGAAGCATTAGGCTGGTCCCAGGTAGAAGAGATGTCTAGTAAGGACAACCATGCCTAACCATTTCATAACTGAAACCAGTTCAGGCTTGCTCATTTTATTAATTTACTGGTGAAATGGTTACTACTACTGAGGGTTACTAGCAACAAAGATTAAACTAACAATCTGTCAGATCTGAAAAGTGTGATTCTTGAAGATTTTTTCCAGCAGACATCAATGTCCTTCATACAAGTGGACAGTGGTAGTTCAACTCACATACACAAACTTCCATGGAATGGACTTACCACTGCTTGTCTTCCCATGATTTTTCCCTTGCTCCATTCTTCTTCAAGTCTAGTTTTATTTCCTCTAGACCACTCAGCCATGCACAGTTGCTCTTCAGTGCAAAGCTACAAAGCTGCATTCTTACCCTGTGCCCAGGCTCCTGCATGGGAGCCTGGAAAGTCTCATTACACAAGTGGCATCAGCTAGACCAGGAATTTACAAAGTGTCACTGAAAAGCACTGTGTCCTAACAGAAAATGCTTGGGTCTGGGCTGTTAGCAGTTAGAGTTGCACATCTATTTCAGATGTCTTGATCATCAAAGGACTATCATCTACCATCAATAAACATATAAAAAAATAAAAACTTTATAAAAAAATTTATAAAAACAGATGTATCAACTCTTTGTTTCTTTAGTCAAATCAATAGAAAGAAAATAAAGAAAAAGGGACATTAAGAAAACTCTGTCCAGCAGGTGGAGGGAGGTTCTCCTGCCTGTCTACTCTGGCATGGTGAGACCACACCTACAATACCGTGTCCAGTTTGATGGATCATGACTTTTCTGAACTGGGGAGCCCCAAGATTACAGACATCACACTTCTGATTACAGCACAGTGGGTGTTTTGGCTTGGCATAAAAACCTCATTAAAAACATTTTAAGTTTCTTTAACCTGCTGGCAATATATGTGAGAAATAACTCAAAGTAGCTCAGTAGAAATCTGGCCAGGCAGTACAGTTCAGGCTTTAAGTATTCACTGTTTTACTTAGAGCATCTTCACTGCATGTGTTGCTTTTTAAATAATCTCATTTACTGAGATTGAAACTGCAGACAGCACACTTTTTATGACAGACTCTTGTGGGTAGCACTTATTTTACTCTTGGCTATTAGTAAAATCTGAGGGAAGTCACTGTCAGCTCTATCTAATTAGTGAGAACTGATACATTTAACATAAAAAAAACCCCATTAAACACTATGAAGCAAATACTATGCATGTTATTGTAATAGTCAAAAATGTCTCAATAGCTCTTGAAGAAACTGAAGGGAATGTGTTTTTTACAGAAGACTTTTAAATCACATTTTGGGACACTTAGGACTTTTGAGCAGGTGGCTTTTTGTTTCTGCACCCATTTCCAATTAAATACATCATTTTCAGAAGCACTTTCCCAGAAATGTCTCAGAACAAACCCTGAATCCAGTTATCTGGTTTTAAAAAGTGAATGACTAATATACCTGGAATATTAATGGGGTAGTTGCAGACGAAAAATTCAAAGTCTTAGCCATGTGACTTTCAGGGTTATATTTTGACATAAAACCTTTGATGATAACAGTCTTTGCAGTTCCTTGTTCACCAATCAGTAGGACAGCCTAGACAAAGACAACATTGGAATAAGGTGAAACACATGAACTGGGCCTCTTGGCAAAGCCTCACAAGCCCATTTAGTTTGTAAACTGAAATGAAGCCAGAGAAGGTCTGTAAAGAGAATTCTCAGCAAAGGACATGTGGAAGCAAAACAATTAATGTCTTGTAGGCTTTTGCAGATCTCACAAGTAACTAATGGTCACTCAGCACAATTTAGCTAACAAATTAATGGATTTTTCATAAAAGGAATTGTCTAAAAAAGGATCTACCATCTAGAGCCTCAGTATCTGAAAGATTTCAAGTGCTGTTGTTATTTACCATATCATGCCTACCTGACACAGTTCTGATGAAGAATGGGTTACATAAGCTACATGTACATGAACTCTGTAACTGTCCCATGTGAGCAGAGTTCATCCTGGCAGAATCTGGCACTCTGCTGCCCTGGGGGGCTGCCCCTTCACTAACAGCTACATTAAAAAGTTTACTTCTACTCTGATTTAATATCAGCTGTAATTACAGTTATTTCCACTACAGATGGGATGGTTGAGAGGAAGACAAAGAAAAAAAATAATTACATGAATGCAGCTCCTGGAACGAACATTTAATTTTTAAAAACTGAAGTATTTCCTTTTCAATGAAAGAATATTTCTCTTCTAATTGAAAAGCTTTATGATGTAGAAATATTGCTACAATTTAGGCATGGGGTGAAAAGTACCTTGCCTTGTTTTGCTATGGTTTCAATAAGGAAATCCATCCTCACATTGTCAACATTGGGCACAAGAATGGAGCCATAGTCTGGAGTGCTGCTACTGGGATAGAAGTAATCTTCAACACAAGTATTCCAGTGCACCCATTTACCTAATAAGAAAACAATTAAGTTAATGTTTTAGAAATACAAGGCATTGTCTCTTCCTTTATTTTCCTTTGAGTTCATTCAGGTGTCAGTGTCTATGTCTCACATACAGCATTCCCATTCTGTAAATTCATACCACAGATTAGAGAATCATATATAGAATCATTCTCTCAAGTCAGACCTAAGAGGCTTACTCCTCTTTCCTATGTATATTAAGGATAAGACTTGTCTCTTTTTGTTCACTTGATGAGTCATTTGGCACAAAGTCCATGCAACTTTATGGAGCATTAGATCCATATTCTGATTTCCCATAGTAAACAAGCTTTGCACAACATCACTAGTAAAATGGACTTTTTTAAAAAAAAAAAAAAAAATATCTGAAAGAAGCACAATTTGAAAATGACTTTTTAAGGGTCACCCCTACCACGCAGTTGGGTTACTAACCATCAGATGCCACATAATAATCAAACATGGTATCCTCACTGCCTTCTGGGATACAGGGAAGATCAAGTTGGATTGTTGCATGGTTTCGAAGCCAGTGCTCCATTTTGCATCTGTCTTCCAGTTCTAGCAGTGCTCCTACACTCCACATGAGAGAGAAGATGTACAATCTTTCCAAGTGTTTTGGAGACAGTTCTCCTCCTTGCTCCTGAAGGATCAAGTGAGGTTTTTAGTTTCACCAGTCTGATAATTCTACTTGATAATCATGAGCAACAGGTTAAAAACCTTCAGACGTGTTTAAATTTACTGATGTCTTTGACCATGAACAGATTGAATCCATATCAAGCAGACAACAAAATAAAGAAAAGCATCATAGAAACACCACTTCTAATCACTCATTGTATCATTTGATCTGTTTAAGATCTAGTTTATAATCTGCTAAAAATCCGCCCAAAGAAACCTGAATGGCAACTACTCTCTGATACATGCTACATGACAGTGCTTAACATCAAATTCAAGCGGGCACATCCTAGCTATTATTTTCTAAAGAAAAGGAAGGTATTCCTTACTAAGTAACTTACTATTCCTTACTGACCTGCACTTTCATTTATATTCCAAGATTCTCATCTCTACTTCATCTCATTACTTAAAATTATATCCATTAGGCTAAGTAACTACCAAAACCAAATCCAATTACTTTACCTTAGGAGGGATAAGGCCCTGCAGCATGTTAATGCCCTGCATGACCACGAAAGCTTCCAACATCTCAGTCTTGCACTGCAGAGACTGAATGGTGAAGTGGTACAAGTCTGGGAATGATGAGAAGAACAACTGACGTAGGGTTTCAGATTCCTGCAAAGAGCGTCTCTTCAAAAACCCCTGTTCAGACAACAGGGTGAGAAAATACATTTAATTCCAGTGCAAGTCTCAGTACATTTAACTGCAGTCATCCCACAGGTGCAGCTCGAAGACGGTCAAACTCAATCATGCAGAAATCCTACTGGGTGTTAAACATGGATACTGAGGAAATAAAAACACTTTAAAGCTTGCAACAGCCCCAGAATGATTGCTTTCAAATCTTTTTTTCATGGCAATGGTCGAGGTATACAACAACTCTGCAAAGAAAGATCATCTGCATTGAGTAGAAGTCTAGATTTAACCTGCATAACAGAAGTTTCCAGTAGTGAGCAAGGGCACCCCAAAGCATCTGGCAACTGCAGAAGGGAAACTCAGGATTTCAGGAGGCAATAATGTCTTCTGACAAGTGTAGTGGCTTTCTTGTTCATCTCACTATCTGGAATGATGGATTAACAAAACCCAATTCAAACCACCTACTTCTCCGGATCACAGAACAGAATTTGTTTCTTTGAAGCCTTTAGCTCCAAGTAGTAACTCGCCTCTTGGAGTGACCCAACAATTTTTTATCTGTGTAACAGAATGCTTCTCGTTTCCATCCCATGAATTGATTTCCAGGTAAAATTACACTCCGCACCAAAAACACATTTTAGATTTTTAGATTCAAACTAAAATTCAGTGCAAATTGCAATCAAAGAAATTCCACTTCAACACAAAGAAGCAACTTTGTCACTGTTGGTATCAGGGTGGTCAAACATTGGACGGAGCTCCTCAGTGAGCTGCTGGAGTCTCCATTCCAAAACGTCACCCAACACAGACCCCAGCAGCCTGCTCTGGTTGTCTCTGCTTCCAGGGAGGTGGCCTCAGCCGCACAATCTCCCCAGGCCCCTTCTTACCTCTATTATTTTGTATGCCTGTGTTGTCAAGCAATATGAAAATTCTGAGATATATTTTACTGAATTTGGAAATCATTTATGTACTGCATCCCAATAGGCTCTTGTATTTAATTGCTTATATAAGGATAGGAAATCTAAATATATACAACAACTTCCTGAGATATTTGTGTTTGGTTTTAATTCTTTTTTAAGTTGTTGGGCTTTTTTCTGAAGCCTCAACAAATGCTACATTTCACTCAGCATTTGGAACTAGGAACTCAGGAAAGAAAAGTTCATTTAATTCTATTAGAGAGGTAATGGTGAACAATACAAGTTGAACATCTACCCTGATCTCCTGGAATATGTAGTATTTTGCACTACAAAATAGACTTCAAGGGAGATGTACTGAAAAAGCCATCAAGATACTTTATTAAGTAAAACCAAGCAAATGCTATTGGCTCAAATGATAAATAACTATAGGTTGTAATTTATAGCCAATTAGGGGAGAGGTGGGAAGGAGAGGAAAGGAGGTGGGAAGGTTGTTTCATGGCTGAAACAAACATAATTTGCTTTGTGTTCTCCAAAAGAAAAAAAAAATGAAAACCTCCATGTTCTTGTTTTCCTTCTGACTGTTGCTACCACTGAAATAAAAACATAAGGTCATGGACTAAATGAAACTACTTGTGTGCAACATTTACCTCAGCAGAACTAAATTTAGTCTGCATATTAGTTTGAAGTGAGGAGGTAAATCATGACTGATAAGACAAAATAAACCACTTTGCTGTTTTTGCAGCTGAACCTGTAGCTCAGTTTAACCTGAAACACTGAGGAAGGTATGGGCTGCAAGATAACCAATGCAAGGCTGCAGAGCTCTAGGAATCCAACACCAGCAGACCTCTGCAGTGTTCCAAGTACAGCAAGGAACACCACAAATGCAATCTCAAGGAAGCCACTGTCCTAGATGTATAATTTACACCAAGACTTCCCCAGTATCCATACTATTTTAAAAAGAAAAAGAAAAATATAGAAATAAATGTATCTGCATTTGTAAAACTTCAGTAACCAAATGTTTAGGAAATTAAATAATAAGGATATTTTGGACTCTGCACAGCAAACCATCAAATAAATCAGCAATGCTTCTCATGTGCTGCCAAGTATCTGTGATGGAATAATTAGCTCCACGTGATTTAATATCCTTGTAAAAGGGAAGGCTTTATGCACTACTAGAGAAATATGGGAACACTCCACTGGGGCAACCCTGAGTCCTTCAGAGGCAGCAAAGCTCCACAGTGAAAAGATCACAGCACAGGGGAGCCTCCACCACAGCAGGAAGTGCCTGGTGACAACCATGCTCCTTTTCCTCTCAATGGGTTCTGGTGCCTTCCCTAGTGGATCCTCTCTACCTGACCTGCCATTCCACATCTGCAAGTGGAAGAGAATCCTCACTTCTGTTGCCAGAAATCACAAGTTTACAGCCTTCCTCATCCTGATGGTTTCTGTTGACCAAAGCTTTGAAAGCACTCACTCTACTGTTACTAGGCTAGGTTCCTGGAGTCTGTGGCTCCTCAAAGATCCCACAGCTCCTTCCCCTGATAGCCCCATGTCCAGGGTACACTTCCCCAGACCCAGGAAGAAGTACAGGGGCACCAGGCCCCTGCACAGCAGGCTCCTGTCTCTCTCTCTTCCCTCTCTCTGTGCTGAAGCCTCTAATTCCCTGAGGACAGTTGTTCCAGGTGGTGCCACAGAGACTACTCCATGGCATGGCAAGCTTTTCTCCACTGGCAAACAAATCAGGGATTTATGGACAAAGAATATGGTTATAAACAAGCAAGCTATAAAAGACTTAAAAGCATGAGTAGCTTTATGGGATAAAACAAAAAGAAATCTGAAAATAATAGATTCAATTTAAAATTTTTATACTTCGATGCTACAGTGACTTTATTTCTGCTTCCAAATCCCCAGTGAAATTAATTTTAAGAACTATAAGGCAAACATACATTTTTTTTGAGACTCTCTTGACTCCTGAATCAACCCATTTACTCTTTCTTCTTCCTTGGCCTGAGGTGTGCAGGGTTCATGCCTGGTGGGGTTCTGGCTGCGGGGAGGGGGTTACTGGTATGAGGCCTGTAGGAAGCTTTGAGAAGCTCCCCCATCTCCAAGTCAGACTTGCCTCTGGCCAAGGTCAAGCCAATCAACACATTTAAGAGGGGAAAAACCTGCTGGGTGAGTTCCTTTGCTTTGGGAGCCCTTGTGTTTGTGACTTAAGAAAGACAACCATGTGAACACTGGGGCCAGTGAGGAAGGAGTGGGAGAGGCCCAGCAGAGTTGTCATTCCCATTCAACCCATGGCCAGATCCTAGGCTGTCCTTGCAACCCTTGGAGCAGGAAGAAGCATCAGGAACAACACTGAGCTTGTTTCTCCAAGTGGAGTCTGTCTTTTGCCTGTGACCATAATGGGTGAGTGAGCCCTCCCTGACCTTTTCCTTCGCCCTCAAGCTTTGTGTTGTATTTTCTGCTCTCCATCCACTGGAGCTGGACAGGAGTGAGCAAGGGCTGTGTGGCTGCTGTGCAGTTGGCTGGATGGCCTTAGACCAAGACACGAGGAGTTGCCAGGTAGCTGGTATTTTGACAACTGAATGGTTCTTTGACTATATACGATCCTGTCAATTCAGATTTGTTCAAAAGTGAAATACCCACATTTTTAAAAGTACAGTATGTTGACTGTGGTCCTGAAAAAAATTGCATTATTTGCTCTTGTATAAACTACCAGAAACATGGGTGCCTTAAATACTGACCTGTAAGTTTATACGGTGTAAAAGCTATTTCACAGTAAAACTTAAACAACTAAGTCCTGAAGTAACAACAGTGAAATGTTGACTAAGCAACCATCAGAACTTCCAATAAGCAATGAATCAGCCACTGTACCTCAAGGATAGGGCTCCAGCTGAGAACTGAAGAGCTCATGAATACCATCCCATTCCTAGAAACTGTTGCTGGAGAAGCATTGTCAATGTTGTCAGGTTCAAAGAGCACTTTGCAGGTTGGGGCCATAGGTATCCGGTCTCCGTTGGCCAAGGTTAGAGTTCTGTTATCATCCAGGACAGAATTAAGGTTCTCTATCCAAATAGCATCCACTGGCCCATCAAGAACTATCCAGATGTGATCACCTAGAACCCAAACAGCAGATGAAAATACCTAAGGAGGAAGTTCTAGTTTCTTTCAGGGACTAGGACCAGGTTCTTCTCTCTGCAAACTAACTTGGAACTAGTTCTGAATTCACACACAGAGCTGGAGGCTCAGCTTTTAATGCCATTACCATTTCCCTCAGTTTCAATTAAGTACTTCATTACATCACCTAGTGATAGTAATTACCACTGCTCAGTTTATCAAGTGTCATCAGCATAAAAGAGTCTGAAACAGTTTTATGGACCCAGACAACTTACACAGAACAACATAAAGAAGATAGAAAGTATAGATCTATTTTAAACCATCAGTTGGTTCCAAAGAAGCAAGATTAAATGAAAGGAGCACTTGAAAATTCACTCTTTCAAATAACATGCTCACTTTTTCAACTAAAGGAGGTCCATTAGGGGAAAATAATTATTTATTCTTCAGCTTCTAAAGTTGATCCAGCATCCCCTGAAGTTTAAGTCTTCCCATGTACTGACAGGTATGTATCTTAAAGCCTCTTAAAACCTCATTCCTGGGAAGGCCTGGATCTGTCCTGCTAAACTCACATGGGTACTGAGCTCCAGGCCCTGACTGGACAGGGATGTCCCCATCCCACAGAAAATGCCAACCCTGCTGTGCATTGCTAGATATCCCTTGAGTCAGTCATGGTCCTGCTTTCATTTGCCTTCAGACAGAGTTCTTAATACCCAGGCCTAGGTGGCTTGATGTGTTTCTAGATATGAACCATGAAGGTTCCTTGTGAGAAACTTTCTCACCTCTGAGGCAAACAGTTTTTAGTTTTATATCCAGAGGCTTTTTGTAGCTACAGTGCAGGCACTACAGTCATGAGGCTGGCATTCACTTCATAAAAAGACATTACAGAAAGAGTTGCAAACAGTGATTCTAAGGAATTTGTGCAAGTGTGCTAATTTGTATTTCACGTTAAGGGGAAAAATAGAAAAATCAACAGGTAACGCTATGCCATGTTCTCAGGGGTGTTATTTTTCTACTTCTGGTGTGACTGCTGGAGACCAGGCAGAAATGCTGACTGCACCACAGTTTTTACAGTATGCCAAAGGTGGGTGAACAGACCCCTCATCCTCCACACCTCTTTCAGACGAAGGCCTAACATCTGAAAAAGAGCAGCAAATTCATTGAAACACGACTTGCTACACTACACAACTTGACCAGGAAGCAATCAGAACAGACTGTACAAGAAACAGAAGTTCTTGGAGCAACACTGCAATGCCTCCATCTAAAGTAAAATAATAATGATTTAGAAATAACAGATTTCCTAATGAGCTTTAGAGAGATGTCCCAACGCTTGTTTGGTTTTGGAGGCAACTGTTTCTTATTATACCTTTTTTGGCTCTTAAAGTTTTTCTCCAGAGTGCTGAAAATATTCCATCTGTCCAATCGTTTGTTGCCACATCCAGATGCCCAAACATCTGTGGAGCAGTTATAGCTTTAGGATTCATTCTCATTTCACGATGTGGCTGCCCACACTCTGTGAAGGCAGATCTAGCAGTTAGTTTTGGTTATTTCTTTTCAACAGTGAGACAGCTTTGACAAATTAATTACACTCAAATGTATGGTTTAATGTGCATTAGCCATTACAAGAAGTTATTTACTTGGAAACTTACCTTTTGCATACGTCAGTATTTGTTAATTAGAGCCATCAAAACTTGAGCAGAACAAAAAAAAACCCCATTGGGAACAGAAAAGCAGCAAGATTAAATTGATTCAAGGTTTGGTTTCATATTTTGAAGGCTTATCAAACAAGATAGCTTAAAAAACTTTGGTTTGGATGCACTTTTTAAAAACCTAATGGCTAAGTAACAGACAGATGCTTCACATGACAGATTGTTTTTTGTTTCTCCCTGTTGTGCATGTATCTTGGACTAGGAAAAGTATTTGATATTGGCCTAACCCTGGGAAGATTATTAGGCAGTTAATTTCTGTTTAGCCATACCATGATTATATAACCTTGATATTTTCCTCATTAACAACAGTTTAAAAACTCTATGCTAGACATCCTTGGAAGATATAATATTAAAACTTAATCCAGAGTTGCTCATAAGATGTTGAAAAAGTGAGCTAAAAAAAAAAAAGCAGTTTATCTTTAAAAACTTAATTATAATCACATACCTTATCTTTAAAATCTTAATTATAATCAGAGTTCACTAACATGTAAAATGAAAGCCTGGCAAACAAAGTAGTTTTACATTTATAGATTCATGGAATTACCAGGGTTGGAAGGGACCTTAAAGCTGATACAGTTCCAACCCCCTGCCAAAGGTAGGGACACCACTCCTGTGAGGACAGGCTGAAGGAGCTGGGGTTGTTCAGCCTGGAGAAGAGAAGGCTCGGGGAGACCTTAGAGCGCCTTCCAGTGCCTGAAGGGGCTATAGGAAGGCTGGAGAGGGGCTGTTTCCAAGGGCCTCTAGTGAAAGGATTGAGGGGTAATGGGTTTAAATTAGAGAAGAGGAGATTTAGACTGGATATCAGGAAGAAGTTCTTTACCTTGAGGGTGGT
>JAOEGS010006799.1:21091-36987 GCA_025447755.1 Corythornis vintsioides | reverse complement strand
TTCTGCTTGGGGGTTGGGAGGGGAGGGGGGGAGGCGGGAAGCATTTGGTTTCTTGTTTCCAGGTGCGGGGCGCGATGCCGGCTTCCCGACGGCAGCGGGGGCAGCAGTGGTGCAGCTCCCCGCCGCCGGGAAGCCGGGGCTGTTTCTCTGCCGGTGGCCTGATGGCGGAGGGCCGCTGTCGGGACGAAGGCAGAAAGATCGTCGTCGAAATGCGGATTGAGGCTCGGGAGCCGAGATAACACAGTATCCCTATGCCTGCCTCTCTCTCTAGAGGAAGGGAGAGGGGCTGATAGGCGCACATCTCTGGGAAATATAATCTCGTTATACATTTTTAATGGTTCCTTGAAGGCTAGTGCTGCTTCTCGGCTCCGGGTGTTTTCGTCTTATGTCGCCAAATTAACATATTTTGCATATTGCAGATGAGTGCCTTGCCTTAGATTGCAATCTAAACTGAAAGTAATGAAGTCTCTGAAAAGTTACTGTGAATGCCGTTGTTTGTTACTTTGTTAAAAATGACTTACAGTGTTTTCTTGCGTTACAGAAGCCGACCCGAAATGAAACTAGTCTAGAAAAATTCATTGTTCTCTGTAGTTGAGGCTGTACCTGAAATAAAAATGTTATTGATGACTGAATTTTCGTGTGTGTATATTTGGTGAGCTGTATTAAAACAGGGAGAAAAAAAAAAAAAAGTAAAAGAAATTACTTGTATTTTCTTCGCTCTGTGCTTTGAAAACATCTATTTGATTTCACCCCCATCTGTTGTAATCAATAACCTGACCATCTTGTTTTTTATTAAATGCACTTACTCTTAATTTCATCCACCAGTGGTTTTAGAGAGAATAATGTGGAGTTACCTATATAGGTTTGACATTATAAATCACTTCTTGAGGCTGAATCGTATAGTGGTATCGATTGATCCTGATATATCACAGAAATTTACTGTCACTTCTGTTTTCAATTAAAGATACAATCAGTCAGATAATGACTTAATTGGATTTTACAGAAGATTGAGTTTTATTGCCCAGTGCTTTACGAGTTTAGTTAAGGAAGATCATTTTATCACACTTGTCAGGCCGCTGCCGGCTCGGTGCCCTTCTGCCTGTGCTGCTAGCCGTGCTGATGGCTTGGCTCCACGGAGGGCTTGGGAGAACGGTGCTGGGACGGAGGCGGGGTACGCTCTGTCAGCCCTCGGGGTCTGTTAGAATCCTAATTTCCCAATTTATAGGGGACGTTTCACTGCTCCCCGCCCTCTCCCCGGGTGCACAGGGGTGCCGAGGCGTGTACCGCCACGGTGAGGACTGGCTTTAGCCCCCGCACCGAGCTGGCTGGCAGTGTCTCCGGGCAGTGGTCCCGACCTGGGCTTAGTGCAAAGCAGGGTCTGCTCCCGTGGTTGACCCAACCTCTGGGAGAGCAGGAGAAGGGCAGCCGGTCGCGGCAGACGGGATGCGCTGCTGGAGAGATGGCCCACAACGGGGACTCCTCGCCCCTCGATAAGGGCTCACGTCGGCTGAGACTTAAAAGCTGCCGCCGCTTGGAGTCACAGCCTGTTTCTGCCCGCCTGGCCACTGGGGAAACGACTCTTGGGACATGAAAGGCGGGTTTTGCCCCGACGCGGGTCCTGTGGGGTCGAGGGGAGTGGGACAAAACCAGTGATGTGTGAGGCCTGTTTGGTGGTCGGGGTGGGGGAAATGCGTTGTGTGGAGGACAAGCAACATCCTTTAGAAGACGGGAATAAATCCCCACCTGTCTGCAGCGCCAAGTTTTGGGGAAATACAGATTCAGCTGGGGAGGATTGTCAAGGGCTGCATGACTCGACCCGGCAGGAGCGGAGTGGTGCGTGGGGGGAAGCCTGGGACTCCCTCCCTCCTTAGGAAAGACAGCGTCTCCTGCCATTAGCGCCAGCCCAAGGTGGGTCAGGGCTCAGTCGGCTGCCCCGTGTGCGGGACGCAGCCCGTAGGGACGGAGTCGCGGCGGTTCGACGTTGATCCGGAATGCTTGTGGAGTCTTTACTTGTGACCTTCAGCATTATCCCTTCAGGGCCTCCTCTGAATAGGACTGGCTGGTGTGTAAGGAACCAGGGAGAGTTTCCATTAGACTTTTTTTCTTGTTTCTTTCCAGTTGCACAGCAACTCGCCCTCTTCGCAAGTATCTCTAGCTGGTTGGTAATCAGTGATCATTTTTAATGGTATTCCTCTCAGAAAGCGCGTTCGTCTCCACTCGCAGGGCAGCTTTGATCGATGGTTCACGTGACCCTATGCGGATTTCGCATTTCCCCCCAAGTCTCCCGTGAAGTTTTGCCCTTCGTCCTTCTCCAGAGCGACGCCCTGGCAGGCAGTTGAGCATACCTAGCCATGTGCTTCTCTCCCTCCTTACTCTGTGACAACAAGGACGTTCAAAGCCACTGGGAGTTTCCGAGTGGAAAATGGTGGATAAATTGCGCCTCTGTTTTTTCCCTGTCATGCAGGCAGTTTTGGAGAGCTGTAATTAAAACTAATCCTACCACTAGCACCACCACAACGGTAACCCAGCGAATTTTCGCGAGTGTCCCCTCCCCCAGATACTTGATATAGGTCAGTGCAAACATTAGCAAATACTCCAGCACTCCCGCCCCACACCGCCCGCAGCACCGGGGAGGGCGCGTCCCGGCGCGGCGAGCCCGGGCAGCCGCTGCTCTCCACCCGCTCATGGTGCGGTTCCCCGCAGGTCCCGACATTTGAGCGGCACCACCTACTTCCCCAAAGAGCTCCGCATCGAAGTAGTGAAACGCCCGGGTATTCGGGCCGGTTTTGATTTTGCAGCCGGCCACTTGCCTCTGCCCGGTTAGTCAGAGTTTCTTTCGCGGAAGGCCGGGTTCTTTAGCGGAGCCAGGCCTTTTCCGCTAAGTGTTATTTGGAGCATATGTTTCGCACATTCATTTTCTTTCAGTGTATTCTTCTGGGCGCTAACTGCTAACACGTTATAGTCACCTTGAAATTTCCTCTGCTATTTTCCAATTAAAAGCTTAATAGCCCTGGAAACGGAGTTCATGTGGTGCAGTTTACCATAGCCCCTTCTTCTGAAAAGCTTTCTGCTGATATCCCATTATGTGCTTGAATAAACCTTTTCTGCGAACAGAAATGGGAACCGGGGTTGTCAGGTGTAGGGTTACAATAGACTTTCAGGCAGGGGACGTTTTGCTAACTTAAATACGAACCTGGATTTATGGGGAGATGTTGTCAAATACTAGGACATGGAAAACATTCCCATCAGATATGAGAAAAGGATTACGGCACTATATCAAACGAGTATTTCAGACTAAACACCCGGTGTGCAGCCAAGCGCAAGTTGGGCCCCCGGCCCTAAGCCAGCCCGCCGCCACGTCGGGACAGCCCGACCCGGTGAGCTACCCGCCGCCCAGCCGCTCGCCCAGCCGCCGTGGAGGAGGCGACCCGCAGACCTCTCTCCTCCTCACGGGGACGGAAGGTTTTCCACACCCCGCCACACCACCACCACTCCCCGCCTCCCCGCGCCGGCACCTGTACCCCGCTTCTTCGTTTTGGGGGAACATATTCTCAAGGGTGGCTGCGCATCGTCTTTTACGTGCCCCTTGCAATTTTGAAATAGCTGAATATTTAAGTATTTATATGGCCCGCGCAGGAGGCACCGCTAGTTGGTTTTTCCTTCTCCGACGGAGAGCCGCGAGCGTTTGAGGTGTCCGTGGCTAAGGCCAGTTCGCAGTACTGCAAGCTTCAGGGCTGCACGGGCACGCACCCCGGCCGCACAAAAAGGCGGATCCCACGGGCGCTGCGGAAAAATGGGCTGTTCCCCGCACCTGACCTGATTCCCCACTCCGGTGCAGTTAACCGATGGGGCACTCGTCCTCCTTCACACTCCTCATATGACCGTGGGGAGAGAGATCTTCCTGAGTTGCTCTTCCACTAGAAGAAGAAATGTAATTAGAAAAGACACAAGTGATTAACTATCACACAAATACCTTCGTAGCACACACTGTGCTTTTTATTTTCTCTGTCGAAATGCTTCCTGAAATTTAAATCTGTTTTTCTAATTACGTACGTTCGTTAAATGTTTTATTTCATGTAGCGCTTACAGTGGAGAGGTGCTAGGGAAGATCAGGGGAGATCTTGGGGCAACGAAATGGGATCAGGCCCAAGCAGCAGCCCATGCCTACCCAGGGACTTTGTTCTGCTAAGTACCGGTGCTCGGGCAGATAAACGTTTCCAGTGAATTTGTTTGACCCTCTCCTATATCCGATAGTCATATACCTTCTTTCGCTAATATATTACATGTGGATTTCAACTTCTCTCTGCTATATTGAAAATAACCGTGTTTCAACGAGAAATCTCGCGGACGAAAATACAAAAAAATCTCTATGCCGTAACAGGCGCATCGAGTAGATTGCAAGGAATCTGAGTTGCCATAAATAATTGCACATGCCGTGCTTTAGCCACCGTTCGCGTTTAAGCAGCTTCTTTGGCGAGGGACACTGAATGGCCAGTGGATATCAAGGTGGGGTGCGGGTAGCCACCCGTAGCAGCATGGCTCACGGCGCGATCTCGCGGACGAACCGTGCCTGCTCCTGGGCATCTTCTCCCGGCTTCACAACTTTGCACTCAACACAGCTCGCAGCGCTGGGCTACAGATGGTGTTAGGGCAGCAGCTACACATCGTGCCGCCACTCCCAGAGTTCCGTGGGCTTTCGAGGTGTTCCCGCCCGGGGTCCAAATGTCCTATCTGGACTTTTGAGATTCCGGCGTCGCAGGGCCGGGCCAGAGCCAGGGAAAACCTCTCAGGTCCCCCTCGCCCTGGGCGCATTTACGAGGTGAGCCGTGAGCGGGATGTGTGTGGGTGGCATCTGTTCCGGTACCGGCCGGCTGGGGGACGGACCCTTCGGCTCGGCACGGCGCGGGTAGCGCCGCCGCCCCCGACGGTGGGGCAGAGCGTCCCCCCATCCTCCCCGCCTCTTCCCATCCCTCCGGCGGCGACGGTCGGAGGTGGGCGGGCGGGGGGCGGAGGCGGGCGGAGGGGCGCTGGGCTCAGCGGTGTGGCGCGGGCAGCAGCAGTGTTGCTCTGGCTGGAGTCAGCGCTCTGCCCATCGGTGCCATCGCGGCGGGAGGCGCCTAACCCTGCCAGTCTGGGGCCGGGTTCGCGCCTAGCGCGGAGCCCGCGGAACGAGCCGCCCTCCTTCTCTCATCTTCTCCGCCGCCCCGGCCTCCGCCCGCCTCCGCTGTCCCTTTGCCCCGCAGCCTGCCGGGCTTCTCCCGCGGACATGAACGGTTACGGCTCCCCATACCTCTACATGGGCGGCCCGGTGTCGCAGCCACCGCGGGCTCCGCTGCAGCGGACGCCCAAGTGCGCACGGTGCCGCAACCACGGAGTGCTGTCCTGGCTGAAGGGCCACAAGCGCTACTGCCGCTTCAAGGACTGCACCTGCGAGAAGTGCATCCTCATCATCGAGCGGCAACGGGTTATGGCCGCGCAGGTGGCGCTTCGCCGGCAGCAGGCCAACGAGAGCCTAGAGAGCCTCCTCCCGGACTCCCTGCGCGCCCTCCCGGGCCCTCCGGGAAGCAACGAGCCCTCCGCTCCGCCGCCGGGGCCCCCCTCCTGCGCCGCGCCACCGCGGGCCCCCGCGGAGTTGGCCGCTGCCGCCGCCCTGCGCTGGGCCGCCGAGCCGACCCCAGCGCTGCCGGGCCCTCTCCCCAAGGCAGGTGAGTCCCAAGTGGGCCGGGCCGGGCGCGGCGGGGGATAAGCCGGGACCAGGTAGGGAGGGGAAGGGAAAGCAGAGCCCAGGCTGGGACCCCAGCGAGCAGGTTTCAGGGGATGGGTGCCCGAGGAAGGAAAGGAGGGGGGTTTCCCCTCCTTCCGCGGGGCACCGTGGGACGGAGAAGGACGGAAAAGGACGGAGAGGGTGCAGTACCCCTCTTAAAAACCAAGGACCCGCCAAGTGTTGGGTCTGCTTCTCAGACGGGCTCACAATCGGCCAGACCAGCAGAGAGGATCGACAAATGCCGCTACTGCCAGCCGGCTCCCTGGCGTGCCGGTTCTGGGCTTGTTCCCCGGCGCCGTCCGGGAAGTGGCCGCATCCTGCTTGAACCGCACCCACACATCCCTCAGCCGCTTCTGGTCCCGCTGGGCTAGCAGCAGCTGTCCCCGGCTTCCAGCTCCCGCGGCACCGGTCTGCGGTACCTCATCCAGGACAAAACCTCCACAGGGATCCTTGGGGCACATGTGGCATCGGGATCTGCAGGGTTTCTGGAGAGCAAGATGTGCCGGCGGAGCGGCAGGAGATGAGAGGGGCATCCCGCTTCTTTCTTCACTCCCTCTGGCGCGTCCCGCCGGACCGCTTCCAGGCCGTCTTTCGACCGGTTGGGGACCTGGCACCTTGTGAGTGCGACCTACCGGTAATGCTAATTTCTCGATGCAAAACTAATGCATCCATCTACTTCCCTGCACCGTACCTGACCAGGAACCGGCAGCCATCCCCGACGGGGATGCCCATTAGACTGCCGGCAGCCCTTCTCCGCAGACAAGCAGCCGTGGTAACGAAAAATTTTCGGTGCCCTGGGCGGGTAGTGCTTGCTGGGCTCCTTACACACAGGGAGGCGGTGTGTGGCAAGGGACCAACCAGTGTCTCTCCGAGGGCAGGAGTACGGAGCCGGCCTGTGTCCAGAGGCGTCCGCTGGGACACCGGCAGGAGGCTCTACTCCAGCTCTGGGAAAGACACAACGCCGGGCCCGGATGGCGGAGCGACCGGGTCTGTCGGTGCTGCGAGGCTGCCGGTGGTGTGGGACCCACTTCCCCTTGGCTGACTCTGACACCCCTGTGTCCCTCTCTGTAAGCCGCATCTCCGCCTGGTTCCGACGGACGTTCCCAAGGCCGAGACTTTGGGGTCCCTCAACCCTTTAGATTTCCCCCTGGCTTCAGCATCCCGAGGACGTGGAGCCTCTTCCAGCGGTGCTTCACCGAGGCAGACACCGCGCAGAGGGCCGGGAAAAAAAATCCAAACCACCCCACCTCCCCTCAAAAAAACCTAAAAACAAACGAGGGGAAAAAAAAAAAGCCACCTTGGCTCCTTCTAGAAAGTGAAACAAATAAACTTCGCCAGCAGGATATAAATCGGTGGATAGGAACGGTATTGACTTGCACGCCCAACTTTTCTTCCCCCTGATATATGAACTTCCCAGTTTAAAAGATTACAGTAATCACGGGAAGACAGTGTAAATCGAATCTGATAGCAATAACTTTTGAGGAAGGTCAGGCTCAAGTGAAATGTTACCAAGCAACAGGCATTTTGTTTGCAAAATACAATCAAAGTGTATTGATGAGAAATTCTTCCTTGCCATCCAGTCAGCACTTTCTGCTAGCAGCTTTACGGGAGGCGGTGGAGGGGAATAACGGAGAATAACTTAATAAATCACGACTCACGGCACTGCACCCTCCCCTGCTCGCGATGAGGCTGGGGTGGGGGCTCCGGGGCACCCCTGGACCTGGAAGGCGGGAAGCAGCACAAGTTCCACAGACCTCACCCGTGCTGTCCTTTGTTGACAATTATTACAGATGTTTTTCTCCCCTCTCTTGGATGTAACTATTTGCTCCCCCAGACTGCCCCGTTTCTAACGCCCCAAGACATTAGTCTCCTAGCTTTTATTTTGGTAGGAAGGAGATAATTCTCCATGTCCGATAGAATCAGACCCTTTATTATTTTTTTTTTTTTCCTCTAAATAATGCATCTGAAACTACCCCTCTTGCATCTGCCTCTGCCAACCCAGAATAATTCCTCCTCCTGTTACTGTTCCCATGAACTTTCGTCTCCCACATGCCTGTTACATCTCTCTTAGTAATAGTTATCAAGGCTTGTAAACAATATAATGCTACATTGAGTCTTCTGATTATTTCAGAGCCAGGTCTTAAATATAGCACAGCTGCCTGCCTCTGTGTTAGTTGGGGAACTAAGTTTGTAGGAACTAGTCTCCTACAAAGTACTTTAGTCCTCTGAAAATAGGAAAGTCTGAGGTGAGAGGAATTTGAAAACAAACCCAAAACAACCAACCAACCAAGAAAAGAAAAATCGAAAAAAAAACCCCTAAAACAAAAAAAAACCCATTCAAACCCACAATCTAAGTTTTTCAGGACTTTAGGTTTCTGTGGCTTCGTGCTAGTTCTGGCATAAAACCGTTCTAATAATAGAAATAGAGAAAATAACAGATGTTTTTAGGATCCAAGAAAATCTATGTTGCAGAAAGAGCTATCCTAACCATCAAAATGCAAGCTGTTTTAACAGAGAGTAAGCAGTGGGAATATCAAGGAAGCAAATTTGATTCCAGAGTATTAGACCAAGTTTTCCAGAAAAGCTATTGACTTGAGGAGAGAAGCTTCTCTCTCACACCCATTCTACTTTTATTTGGCCCCTTTACAATATTTGACTCATGATTCTTAATGTATAAATAGGCAAGGAAAAAAATGGGATATTTTACATTACTCCAAATTCGTAGCAGCTGTATTTATAATTGATGTAGATTCTACCATGAATGCATGCACGGTTCTCACACTGTACTGTTTTTCATGTGTATCTATATTTACACTGCATCTCTGTAGATCTGGGTATGTATCTGTCTCTGAATGCATATTATTTGATGAATACTCCTTATTGGTTTTATCTGTAAGAAAAAAAATTCCCTAGTTTCGTCAGGGATGGCAATGTGAAATTTGAATGCAGGCAAGTTGAAATGTAAGCTGTGGGATGGAAAAAAACAAACCAAACTAAAACCAAACAAAACAACAAACCTCAAGCCCCTCAACACATAACAAAAACAAAGCACAACACCCAAACCCCACAAAAATTAAAAAAACCTCTGAGTTCGAGATATTTTTCTTAAAGCTTAGAACATCCTCACGTGAAGCTTAGGAGTGATGCAAAAATATTCTCTGACTAAAAGCAGCGGGTTTTGAACGGGTATTTTGAACGCAAAATCAATATTTTTGTACCTGCAAATACAGATATTGGGTATGAATACATGCATTAATTATTCCTAAAATTTAGTGCCCTCACGAGTACATTTGCAATGTGGCTTCCCAAATCTTCGTTTATTGAACGATTGATTGTTTGTGCCTGACATAAACAAACAAAAACCTTCACTCGGCAATTCCCGTGAAGAGGTGGAGTCAGTCCCCAGCTCTCCGCCTAGCCTTCCACACACGCCGTGAATGCAGTGGGGAATTGGTGCTCAGGTGGGGAAAAAGCGTAGTCAAAATACGACCTGCCAGGCAGGGAACCGTGAAGAACAGGCCAGATGAGCAGGCAGCGGCCACCCGACCTGCGGGGAGAACCAGGCTGTGGCACCCGGTCCGGGACACAGCGCTCCGCCACCCAGGAGCTGGGACACCCGGGGAAAAAACCGCCAGCCACCGCCGGCGAGAAGCGCTCGCAAAAAGAGGTGAAAAAAAACTAAACAACAAAACCACTCAAAGTCGGTGTTAACCAGCGAAGAATAATTCTCTTTGAGTTAATAGCAGCATTTGCTGCTCTAAATCACTGAAATCCCGTTTTACGGGTCAGACACCATGAGTCCAACAGTCTGGTGAGATGCACTACTATCATACGTGCTGTGCGAGGAGACTGTCCCTACACAAGGCTGAGCATCGGGATCTGCGCAGTCTTCTGGTGGTAACGATTCAATCTTCAGCGAGATGAATTTTCAGAATCTGAAGAACACTTTTTTAGCCAAGGCTCATATGAATACTTGCGGGTGTATTCAAAACTAAACAAACCTGAAATACCTTGAAAATAATAATAATTTGTGAGGATAAAGGAGTGCATTAAGGAGATTTATTTATTTATTTATTTAAATGTTTATGCATATGTTTGCTTTCCAGCGCTTCTTGTTATCAGGCTATAAAGATACACAGGAGAAGAGCAGTATTTCTGAAATACGCTCCACTTGCATATAGTCCTTTCAGTACTACTGAATACATCAGTGAAATCTATTTATGTGGAAATTAGGACCATCGTTGTTTAAATGCCTCTCTAACTTTGGCAATGGGGGGACAGAGGTAATTAACTGTTCTCAGACTGCCTCATAAGCTTTCAGTATATAAATTGCCCATTGTTTCAGATGTTAATTATTAGTAGTATCCTGTCTTTCATAATAAATCTGTGCTTATGAACATGCGGAGGAATTAGGAGGAAAAGGTACTGTGATTATCATGTTTGGTTGGGATTAGGAGGGTATTGTGATCTTCATGTGTGGTTTGTTTGTTTGTTTGTTTTTAAATAATGGAATTGTTACACTGAGGTTTTAACAACTACTAAAAAAACCCAAGCCATTTGATGCCAGCAAACATTTCCTGCATTCCCCTTTGGCTGCTAAGACAAGATTGATATGCTGAGTGTGTAAAGATGAGATGTACGTTGCCTTCTCCATAACACACCTACATAAGAGTTACTGCTTCTTCATTTGCATTGGACAAAGAGCATAACCAATATAAAAATGGGTATCTGAAATAGGTTATCCTGCTAAAACAGAAGGGGGAGATCTTCTCAAGGGCATCTGTATTTCTCAGCTCCACTCCCATCCTCATTTTCTACGGCCCAGGCCAGCAGCATCCCACAGCTCTGCAGGATGGCCCATCATTTCTACCTGTCACAGACATCCTCATGAGAAGAACCTCCCTTTGTCATGCTGTCAGGTTGTGTATCTGACAGGATCTTGTATTTATTTACATCTCCCATTCTGGTGAGTATAGTGTCTTCTTGTTCTGTGCAGTCTTGCTCAGACCAACTGCTTTCCCAACGCGAGCAAATTGCACTAATAGATTTGTTTTCAGCTGCTCTGTTCAACACTAAACTTAACCTGCCACATGAGACAATGCCTTAGACATTCATGGAGTAAGAGGGAAGCAGGACTATCATGAGCAGTGAGGATCAGGCAGTTACATGATTTAATTTTGTTCCATCTTGCTTGGGCAGGGGTGATTATCACCACATTCTGGAAACCTTTGCTTGCTTCCTATACCTTCTTTATCTATTTGGGCTGATCACCAGGGGCTTGGGAAACCATACAAACTGTTATATTAGTTTCTACAGATAGTTTTACACCTATGTGTGTTCAAAAGCATTTCCCTTTGCAGTTAAATCAGGTTCTGTCAGCCACAGCTTGGAAGATGACCCTTTCCCCAGACATTAATTCTTGCCAGGGAGTTCACCATTTTACTGTATGAGGTAAGCCAGCAGAACAACATTCTTGGGAAATAACTGTGGACAACTTTAAGCAAGTACATTGTCATTGTCATTGTCATTGTACTCCTTGTGCATAAACTGTGAAAGCTGACAACTTTTTCTTCTCTTCCTCTTTCTGACAAGTATTCTTGTTTTCAAAGGTCCTCATAGTCTGGCCAGGCATTACCAAAGTTACCAGAGATCTGGACTATCCCCATGTTTAAGTGTCCATCTGGAGACAGCATGGTCAACAAGTTTGTTTTAAGCCCTGTAGTTAGCTCTTGTCCTTCTTAGTTTAGCACAGAAAAAGCAAGGTACTTGGAACAAGTGATGAGAGAGGTTGTGAAGTCTCCATCCTTTGAACTATTTAAAACGCAGCTGAGCAGGGCCATGAACAACCTGCTCTATATTTTAGGTTACTCCTGCTATGAACAGGAGTTTGGACCAGATGCCTTCCAGAGGCCCTGTCCAAACCAGATTTTTCTAGATTTTTTTGTTCCAAAGGGCCAAGACATCATCTGTACTCCAGGATTTGAAGGAAACGGCTGTGATTCTTGATGGGGAAAGAACCCGTTTCTGCAGAGCCAGAACTGGAATACACTGATTTGTTTGAAGACTTCTTTAACCTTCAACTTGTAGACATGATGGAGTGGTTACACTGGTGATGTCGGACTTGAAGAGAGAATTTTGGTCTCTCAAAAGCTCTCTGAATATCTTCATCTCACAGCTGGTGTTAGCAAGGAATTATAATGTGAAAGTGCTGAAGTTCCTCTGAGGCAGTGTGCACTTGGGTGGTGTGTTGCTCTTTTATAACCAGTGAGAGAGGTCTGATAGAGCATATTTGATGCAGCATAAAAATGACCACTGCTTCTTTTCTTGTACATGGAAGAATGAGACAGATATATGTAAGGGAGTATAAAATATCTAGACCAGGTAACATGTTTCTTTTGCTTTTTTTTTTTTTCTCTTATGAGATGTTGCAAAGAGACCTTAAATTTGGCAATATGTCTGTGAGAATTGTTTGTGGTTTAGTTTTTTGTTTGGTTGTTTGTTTGTTTTTTATTTTGTTTTAGTTTGGTTTTTTTTTACTCCCCTGTGGGTTCTTGTTCTATTCACTTTAAGAAGATGGTATACTCAAATGTCTATAATTCTTTTGGCCCCATTTTTTTTTCTAACTTCTCTGACTTCTCTTTGCAGACATGAATGAGGAGCGGATGGGTGATACCAGTGGAGCAGACAATGCCGAGACCTACAGTGACAAAGACAAAGACCAAAGGAGCTCCCCAGACATGACTAAAGCTAAAAGTTGCTTCACTCCTGAAAGCCCTGAAGTTGTTTCTGTGGATGAGGTTGGATATGCAGTTCAGAAAAATGGTGGAAGCACACAAAGCCATCCAGACAGCCCCAAGTACCACCCAGAGCAGAACCACCTCCTGATAGAAGGGCCTTCTGGGACAGTTTCTTTACCTTTCAGTTTGAAAGCCAACAGACCTCCTCTTGAAGTTTTGAAAAAGATCTTCCCTAACCAAAAGCCAACTGTGCTGGAGTTGATCCTGAAGGGGTGTGGCGGTGATCTGGTGAGTGCTGTAGAAGTTCTCCTATCCAGTCGGTCTTCAGTGGCCAGTGGGGAGAGAACTTCTGCAGAATCTGATGGTCTTGTTTTGCCTTCCAATGGGCACATTTTTGAACACACACTGAGTTCATACCCTATTTCCTCTTCCAAGTGGTCTGTGGGCTCAGCATTTAGGGTTCCTGATACATTGAGGTTCTCAGCTGATTCCAGCAATGTTGTGCCAAATCCTCTGGCTGTACCCTTGCAGCACCCTTTCCCTCAGCCACCACGCTATCCGCTGATGCTAAGGAACACACTAGCAAGAAACCAGTCCAGCCCATTCCTACCCAATGATGTCACTCTGTGGAACACCATGACCCTGCAGCAGCAGTACCAGCTGCGGTCTCAGTATGTCAGCCCTTTCACTAGCAGCTCAGCCAGTGTTTTCCGAAGCTCACCTGTCCTTCCTTCCCGCTCATCAGAAGATCCTCGGATATCAATCCCAGATGATGGGTGTCCTATTGTGTCTAAACAACCGATTTACACAGAAGATGAGTATGATGAAAGGTCTGATTCTTCAGACTCAAGAATACTCAACACTTCTTCTTAGATAGTCATTCGATGCGTGACAGCTAGATGATTCTTGCAGTGCAGCTGAACTACTGGACCCTAAGAGGAGGGACATGTGCTCTATGAAACCCTTTTGCAACTGTATTAAAAATTGACTTTGCTTGGTATTGTACTATAGCAATAAAGACATAACTTATCTAATTTCTTGCACTTACTTCACTGGATAATGCCAAATAGCAATACTCTGGCTTTATTGCTGAGTGTGTGTTACAAAGGAAGACATTACGGCTACCAGTTACGGGACTCAGAAGACTCGTAATGAAAAGAGAAGCCCAAGGTCTACTTTGTTCCTTAACTCAGAAAAATGGGGATGTTAAACTAGAATACTTGAATGCTGTTTTATAAGAGACAACTCCTCAGGACAGATGAAAACAAACAAATGTAGTTCAATTGCAAATGGACTAAAACAAAGACCTTACAATCTTATGACACTGATCATCCTTGCAGTGAAAGAGAAGACAGAAAAAGAAATATGCACATGAAACTAGCATGAGCTGCTTCTGTGCCATTTGAGTTTGGACACTTTTTAGAGAAAGAATATTAACAGTTATTCTTTTCTCATGGCTAGGTCGCAATGTGTAATGTCAGTGTAAAACCAATTACAGCTGTGAATTGCATGAAGTGTATTGTGAAATGAACACCAGATTAAGCATTGTCAGGTTAATGTAGCATGCTAAGGATCTCTAGAGAAATAAACTAAGATGATGATCTTGGTTTATGTCATTTATACTGGGCAAATAACATTCCTGAAGAGAGATGATTAGTCCTCACTCGGGGTTAAAATGTCCAGCTCTAACAACTGCAATTGAGGGAAACCTCTTTTTCTGGGTTCTGTTTCCCTGCCTAGTAGCTTGCATCTGAGATTAAGCAAATTTTGTCATCAGGGAAGTTGAGGTCTTTTGACTATGAGCTACAAGCACTTCCAAACTCAGCTTAGTAAATCAGAGCTTGCTACAGTCACAGCAAGCAGAAAAAAAAAAAAAAGAAAAAAGAAAAAAGAAAAAAACCCCAAACTCTCCCAATGCTTCAGAAGCATTTTTTCCCTATACTGTAGAAGTAGAAAAAAAAAAATAAAAAATGATGTAATAGCAGTAATTTCTTTAAAATAATGTTTAGCCAAATGGCAACTTCCCTAAATTTGGAAAAGTAATGGTTTGAATAATTTATTGCATGTTTGCATGCATTGACTACACTGCATATCTTATGTATGTTGAAGTAACATTAGGAATTGCTTCTGAGGAATGCCACTAAATTAATTGTCTACTTTAGAAGTTTGTTAGGATTTTAGTGCCATTTTTTCAACTGTTCACAAGTGACCGCATCTGCTTGACACTTGGCTTTTCCAAACCACACCTCTGAATGCAGATGAAATGGTTCTCAGGCCTGTCATGTATATGCATTAGTCTCACACCTCAAAAACTCTGTGCTCAAAAGCTCTGAAAGTTGGACTCTAAAGCATATGGGTTTTAAAATTGTAATATATATATATAAGGCATGTTATCTGGTGTCATTGCTGATATGAATGCCTGTGATTTCATTTGGCATTTCATATTTTGTAAGGTTTGTGCACCCATCAAATAGTGCATTTGATAAGGGTACTGAACATGCACAAGAAGGAGAATAAAAGAATTATTTTATTTTCCTTAGGGGATAAATGAACAAAATTGATAATTTCTCTTGCGCAATTTTCCAACCTGTTCAGAAATGCAATCTACAGAGATAAGACATAAAGGCAGGGCAGGGGAGAGAAGAAAATTAATAGCTTCCCTTATAGAAGTGTAAATGTGAAAACTTCTGGAATTTTCATAAAGACAGAATTAGTCTTATACTGACAGATTTGGCTGCACTCATGTAGCACAGGTAAACAAATTAATCTTCCAGCCACTCCAAAGACAAAAGTAACGGGTAAAATAGGCTTGATCTTGCAAACAGAAAGGGATGATGGAGTGAAATGCTGTGTTCCAACATTGTGGAGAAAGTAAGTGTCCAGGCCTGGATATAAGCAGATATTAGTCCAGGAGCTCTGGTTTTGAGCTCATGCACCATGAAGAAACTTTTGTATAGGCATCCATATATAGTGAATGACTTTT
Source organism: Corythornis vintsioides (assembly GCA_025447755.1). NCBI lineage: Eukaryota > Metazoa > Chordata > Aves > Coraciiformes > Alcedinidae > Corythornis > Corythornis vintsioides. Next base: position 21,503 of record JAOEGS010006799.1, on the reverse strand, counting down.
TGTTGTTTTTTGTTGGTTTGTTTTGTTGGTTTGTGTTTTGTTTTGTTTGTTTGTTTCTGCAGAGTTGAATCATCTCCAGTAGAAAGACCAAACAGTGATGCCTGTGACAACTCATACTGACCTTACATGCTATGTATAGCCTCTGGGTTTTCAGAGAACAGAATTTTGGCATCTTGGAATTGGGACATATCTTTCAAATAAAGGTGACCACTGTCTAAAGTGCAGTCAACTATCGTCACCCTGAACACTTGTAGTAAAAAAAAAGTAGATACAGTGGTATGATTTAAAAAAATTAGATCTCTCTTGATGACCTGCTTTTGAAAAACAAACGAGTTAAAAGAATCCTTTCTTGGTGTTATAAAATACCTTTTGATTCAAATAGCTTTTAAAAACTTTTTTTTTTTTTTAATTA
>JAOEGS010006799.1:0-12837 GCA_025447755.1 Corythornis vintsioides | reverse complement strand
GGTCATTGATAAAGATGTTGAAGAGTACTGGTCCTAACACTGAGCCCTGGGGAACACCACTAGTGACCGGCCACCAATTGGATCCAGCTCCATTCTCCACCACTTGCTGGGCCCGGTCATCCAGCCAGTTCTGGATCCAGCGAAACGCATATCCATCCAAGCCATATATACAGTTTAGGCACTAGTTCTCTCGTTTGTGGTCTTCTGATGAGAGGTGTGTTTGAGCTTAAATATCATGCTAAATCTCTTGGATGCATAGAAGCAAATGCAGTCACATTACCCAAAATATGTTAAAATACAATCAGGACTGTACGCTTTGGCGTAATCAGTGAACCACACAAGTGCTGGTGCTGTGAGCCAGGAAGAGACAGAAATTCTCAGTGGAAGACAGGTAGTTACATGGCTGGTCTAAAACTGTCAGGACAAGAAGATCAAGGAGCTAGCCTGGACTCTTTGTGATCCTTTTACTCTTCATAAATTACAACATATGGTGAAGTAGGGTGTAAAGAAAACCTTATAGTTATATGCTCTACTTTTAACTATCGCTGTGTCTGGTGAAAGGGTAGGGATTGCCTGTCAGGGCAGTGTAAACTGAGGTCATTAGCATTTCTTGTACAGTTCTTTTTGGGTAAGCCCTCCATTCAAACAGCACAGGAATATCTCTCTGGCACCACTCTTGCACTGGTTCCTATTTTAACTCTAGATACCAGGGGGAAAAAAAAAATAAAAATCAGACTGTTCTTTAACAATTAAGGGAAGAACATGCATTGGAACATTTTTCCCTGTACTGAAGCAATTAACATGTACTTTAACAAATCATTAGTGTTGGGAGAGATGGCATTAATGTCTAATAATTTTGGTCTAATTTGCTCCATCTTGTGTGTTTTATGTTTTGGACATAGGCAGTAGAATACATGGTGAACTGCTTTGGTCTTGCTGACATTTTCCACGCCCTTTTCCTCTTTTTGTGTGGATGCTCAGGACACCAGTGTCTTGAGAGATAATTGCTATGGAGGATCTATTGCCTATCTCCAGCAGGAAAGATTCTGGGGAGAAATAAGTTGTGTTAAGGATTGTAGATTTGTTTTCTAATCTCATATTCATCTCCTTCTCAATAGATCCAATTGATGCTCTTTCTGCATAGAGCTACCTTGCTCTAGTTTGCTTTGAGATTGAGTAGGATCTTCATTTTACTGAATGACTACTTTGCTTTCTGTTTGCCTTATTCTGATGTCTTTGGCTGACCCAGAGATCCATATTTAATAAAATGGCATTACTTTCCAGTCAAGTAGGTTCACCATGTAACACTTTTCAGTGTTAGACATAAAATAAAGACTACACCATAGACAATAATACCTTGGATGTGTCCTGAAGTGAATTTCCTTATGAACGTAGTTGCTGAGTGTGGTGTTTTCTGATTTACCCATTAACAATAACATTTTTGGAACACATCCTCTTTCTTGTTCAGAAGTAATATTCTGTTAACATACAACACAGAGTGAAGTTCATATTACCAAAACTCATTTCTTGACATGAGTGTCAGTAGGTTAATATTGTTGTAGGGATTTGTGGAGAACTCTAGTGCAGATTATTTTACCACAAGAAGCCTTTCTCAACACTTTCCTTCATGTTGCTTAAAGCATTTCTGTTCAGACAAAATAAATCCTCTCACCTGTAAGTAAAACAGCTTACTCATAAAAGGTGGCCTGTTCTAGAACTGTCTTTCCTGATGCTGTGATTTCTGTCTGTCTGACATTTCCTTATGATAAAAGTTGCTACTTTGTATTGCTCAAGATACCTTAAAAGAATAGTATTTGTTTTATGACCAAACATGGTTGCACTGGTAAAGTTTCTGATTCTTTGTCAGGGGCAACTGAAAATAAAACACTGTAAAATGTAATAAACAGATGTTCTGTCTGCCACAGAGTTTCTATAGTATTTATATCCCAGAACTGTCCCTTTCTTCATATGATCACAGTTTTTTTTATTAGAGATGTGCCAAGCCATAAAGACCATTTCAGTTTCTTTAGCTGTGTCTGTTACTTCTACATGTGAGAAGCAGGAAATGACTGCAAAGCACAGCATCCTGCAAAGGATTATGATTGGACTTGCCTGCTTGTACTTTGGCATTGCTCAGAGGCTGCTGTCAGGTTTTAGGGTTTCAGTGTGCAAGGTTCAAGACAGAATGCAAGTTAGTAAGCTTGCATTCCTAATGTTACCGAGCTGAAGAATCATTTGCTCAACGGTGCAAAAATGGCTTTCCCTGAGATCAGGCTGTAAGGAGTGGTCATCATACTCCTGATTTTGATCATTCTTGTCTTATGTACTAGGAGGTGGCAAAGTGATCTGCAGGGCTAAAGTGCCTTGCCACATGCTGATCTGGCTCCTCTGTAACAATAACAAATTGGTCATTCATACCAGCACATCTGGCTTGTCCTGGGGGTGTTATTTATGGTGGTTCATATGCTGACATAATCTGACATCTGAAAAGTAGACATGCTACAATGACATGACATATATATTCTAAAATCTGACATAGACCTGAAAAAATATCCCTTTAGATGTTGTTTTTGATTATCACAAATTCCCTCTTAGCTTTCTAGTTGTGGACAACAAACACTTGTTAACAGTGCTTTCATTCACTAAAAAAAATTAAATCACAGCAGTCCTTAAAGTATGGTTGCAATCAAAAATCAAAAGATGGTTAAATCAGTATCATTAAAATGTTTTTGCATCCACCAAGATACAGAGGGGCCATCTTCAGCTTTCACTGGACTAGATGACCTTTAGAGGCCCCTTCCAGCCCTAATCATTCTATGAATGTCTATGAATGTCTTAAAATGGCATTTCTTTTTGGCTGCTGGTATGGCAATAACAATGAGACCATGCCTGCTTCACATGGCAGTTGAAAAGGTACTGGGCTTGCTTTAGATACTTAACTGAACCCAGAAAGAAATGTTTTTGTTCATAGATTAGGTGATGTGACCAGGAAGACACACAAACTAATCCAGTTCATGGATATGTATATTTAATCCAATTTGTCTCAGTCAGATTACACAGAAATAACTCACTATAAACATAGGGTCTATAGGGTGAAAATAATTCAATGACAACATGAAAGGCTTTTTGATGCTTCTTTTCTGATTGCAACTATCAATTTGAGTTCATACTTCTGTGATTTGCAACATACATGCTTCAACACACAAGGTTAACTCAGGTCATTGCAATCTCATCAACTACTACTGTTAGTACACTTGGCTGTGTTTCTAGATACTCTAAGCCATGCTGAAAAACAAAACAAAAACCCCAAGAGGAATATCAAGCCAGCATCAGACCCATGGCTCTACCAGGACCTGTTATTCTAAATATTAAATTCTATAAACTGTAACTGGAATGTTGAAGGGTAATCCCATGCATATATTCAGGAGGCAAAATAGTTGTAAGATATTTGACAAAATCAGCACAACAAAACATCTGCAGAATTAGTGGCTAATGAAGATTAGCCACAGGAAGAAACTCCTGTTCTGTAAGGTAAACATGGCATTTAGTTTTGCACTATTTATATTGTTATACTTTCAGATCTCTGTGATGGACCTTTTAAGACTAAGAGTTAGAAAACAAATATTAGCCTATCAGACTGGGTTTGAGGTGAAGGAGACTGAAATGAGGAAGAAAGGTGTGTACAATGAAGACAAGTGATTCCAAGAGTTGTGAGGTTGCCACATGATGAGAGATGAAGCTTTCATGGAAAAAAAAAAAAAAAAAAAATGCTGTTGAACTGGATTCAAGAGCTGTATTTGGGTACTGCATTCAGGAATGCATGAATTTGGATCAAAGGCAGAATGGTCAGTTTTTCTTGGACACTAGCCATTGAAGAAGAGAATGAATCCATTGTGATTCCTCAGGTTTATACTGTATGTGATATATATGGAATGGAAAACTTTGTTCAGTTTTGAGTCACCTGTCCAGTCTGCTTCTCCCTATAGGTGTGACCTGTTACTTTTACAGCACCCCAGTGTGGTACACAGGATTTAGCAGTGACGATTTCTGTGGGAGGAATTATAAGCAAGTCCCTTTCTCCATGTGCATCCTTAGTAGTAACTATAAGCATCAAGTACAATCACTTCCAGAAGCAGACACTGTCTGGAAAAATATGCTGTTAGCTTCAGAAAGTGCAGTTACTTAGACAGACTTATCTGAAAAGTAAAATCACCGAACAGAGAATTGGTTCTGTTCCAAATGAAACCAGGACAGTGTTGGATCTGGCTATGGAAAAAATTTATTTATCCTCTTCTTGCTATCATTTCTCCTTGGCTCTTTGAGAAGGCCTGAGGCTTTTTCAGAAGTTTTCTCCCATGGTGTTTTGCATCTCCAGTTTGCAGAGAGGAAATTGTCCTTGCTGGCTGGTATGATGTCATTGCTTGAGTAGGATGGGTTTTTGGGGCCAAAGGCAGGCAATAGTCCTATCAGTTCCTCTGCCTTCTTTTCTGCAGAGGAATTTCACTGAGAGAGGTGTCTTAATTGCCTCTCACCAAGCTCCCTGCTCCTATCTTCTCTACCAGAGAAGCCATGAGGAGAAAGTACTGCTACACCACCTCTCCCTCTCTTGAGAGACGCATTGAAGAGACCTTTCATGTGGGATTCCTAGCATGACTACAGGCTGGGCTGGAACGTTGTCCAGTGGGGTCTGAACGTGCGGCGGGTGTCCCCCATGGCCCCTATCAGGAATGAATTAGAATGTTTCATTCCTGTAAGTGATACTTTTTTAAGTAAACATCCCTGGGTTCCTGTGATGTGTAACTAATGGAGTGCTAAACTCTCAGGGCTGGTTTAAGACTCAGAAAGTACACGTGTTGCCAATCCATCATGTTCCTAATACTAATTAACATAGCAGGGACACAATAAAGCCCCAGAACCTGCACACATTACCCAGCTCACATTACTACTCCGTAACAGTCTTTCTATTGACCTAACAAAAGCATACATTGGAAAAGCGAGACGTGGTCTCTTCTGAATCAGTTAGACCAATTCAGCCAAAGAAGAGAGCCAAAGACTCTCATTATTATTGGCCATTATTATTCTGGTATATCATGGAGCAGAGTTCTCAAATCATGTATGATGACATTTCTCCCTTGCCAGAGTTTGTGTGTTACATGCTGCTGGGCAGGCAGCCCTGAGGCAGGCAGAGCTACCACTGACTTTGTGGAGAGATGTGATTGTGTTTGAGGAAAATATTATTGTTCTTAAATCTTTACTAATATATCTGTCTTTTATTCCCAGCCTTAAACTCATTCCTGTGTAGAAAAAGAAGACAAGGTAACAATTTGATTAGAATTTACTCTTGGCTAGATTAACATTTATTTTAGGTCCAAGAAAAATATCCTTGTGTTGAAACACATTGACATCCTGTAATATGCTTCTTTTAATGTATTTTAATTCTACTGATTTTAAGGGATGCATGATGTACTGCCAAAGAAAAGCTAGAAGGAATCTGGACAGCAAGACATCAGCACATTCATGTTGCAGTGATCCCTAACTGGATGCAGACCATCTTTGTGGGCGTTGAGGGCAAACCACTGTTTACTTCCACAATTTCATGGTTAGGATTTTATGGTGCCTCTAGTTTAAATCAGTAGAGTTCACTCACCAACACTTGAGGCTTGGCTGTGTCTCCACTTGTTGCACATCGTTCGGTGGGCTGATTACGGACAGGACTAGCTTCATTATTATGGCGTGAGAGTAGTACCTTGTTGAAATGATGACAAATTTAGTAAGTCAGCACAGCACTACAAACAGCTAAGCCCTTGGTCATTTTCCTTTACTTCTTGGTTTAAAATTCGCATTACCTTTTTTTTTGTCCTGAACTGACTGTTAGTGTCTTGCTATCATAAATGTATTTTGAAAGTTACCTCATCACTATTTAGAAAAGGGAGCTAGTAATTTATAGCTACATATCCATCATATTTATAGCTACATGTCCCCTAAAGCGTATATTGCCCAGTGTCTAGTATGTGGTTAAACCTGATGGTGATAACTTATTGGACATTCTGGTTGAGATGTTGGCGTTTCTGTGCTGCAGTGTGACATGGGATAGAAAATGTCACCTACAGACCAGAAAAGCAAGCCATGGTCTGCAAACTGGTCATGCAGGGCAGGCTGAATCTCTGAACAGTGTATTGTCTTCTTTTAAGTCAAAGCAAAATAAATATGGGCCTTACCCAATTTACCTTACAGGCTACATAGGAGGTTTTCTGTTGACTTCAGTAGAGCTGGTTAAAACCCTTTACTCCTAGAATAAGTTAATTTTATGCACTGAGTGGTTTGACACTTTGCATAGTGGATATCATGTTGGATGGCTAAAGACTGTGAATTACTGAAGTGTCACAGATGTTAAATCACAAAGTAGATGACAGTGTGCTCACTATGTCATATGATCTTAGCACAGTTTGTGGAATAGTCTTTTTTTATTATTACAGGCAATCATAAGTGCTGAAAAAATACCATAAGTAAAATAGCATTTTTTAGTACAATGCATCCAATGTTCTTAATACATATACACATCTGCAATATGTTAAACTCAGACTTATGCTCATTTAATCTCAAAGATTTCAATGGGGTGTGTGTATGGAATGAAGGGAAGAGTTTGATCCTAGAAAACTGAATGACTGCACCTTTCAAGAAGGCTTGATACCTTAGATTTTCATCTAGATTTTTGTTTACAATTATAAATACAGTGTTTGTTAAATATGTATTTATAATACATTCCAAGATAACAATGGTCTATCTTACGTAGTAATAATTTCATATATTGTTTGCATTTTTATTATTATTTTAGAAAACAGCATATCCGGATAAATCTGTCGTGTAGCCATGTGTTGAGCTAGAGTGTTAAATGTCTGGTCAAGATGGGGTCTGCCTATAGACATGACCAGGATATTGATTCCAAGACTCAAATTCAAGCAGGTGCACTTGTGAGAGGAGGAGAGTTTGAAGCAGTTATAGCTCGTCTTCAGACATATAAGTTAGAAAAAAAAATAGATATTTCAGTCCTGCTCCCTTCTGCTGTAAGACAAATTCACAAGATGAGGCAGAAGCATGTCTGCCCAACAGGAGTGTTTGCAAAACCACAGTTTAGCACTGTACCAGAGGCAAGACAGGGCAAGAGAAGCAGCAAATGAGATGCTCCAACATGTACCTTAGCACATTGGTGCTGTGTCCAGTCAGGACAATTGCTTTTCTCCTGTGGTAACAATGCCTTCATTACACAATGTGACTCTTTGCCATCCCTCCATTTATATTAACTTTGAGGAGAGCTGGAGGCTGGCAACAGCCATAGTCTTCCCACATGCAAAATACTTGGTAGGAATGATGTGGTGTACTAGAAAATTTCCTATCTAAAAAATCTTGCAGGTTGTTTGGTGTACTTAAAGTAACTCCAGTGTCAGGATTCTATTTTTGAAGCCCTATATCAGGAGATATTTGCTTCTGTCTCTAGACTCCATGTATTTTCTGACTCTCCTGGTGCTATTCATGAACTTATCTTCAAAAGAGCAAAACAGCAGATAAGCAGAAGAGGTAGCTGAAAGTTAAATTATCCTGTACTGGGAGTTCATTCCTTGTTTTCCTGTCATCTCAGTTGATGTCCAAGGACACAGAGGGAAAGAACTCACAGTACCTGCATGTCAACATAATGTGAACAGATCTCCTGGTCCATGGAGTTACAGCAAAGGCTCATCTGATTTTCAAGCTAAGTTCTCAGAAGGGTAGATGACTAAATCCTTCAGAGAGCTTCAGTGGAAATGTTACAGGCAGAGATGTAATACTCTGTGTTTTCTGCAGTTTTCAGAGATCAAAACTGTTTTGCATTCACTCTGACATGCTGTGTGTGCTGAGCAGATCCCACTTGCCTCTTCCACCTCAACCGTCTTGGATGTCTGCATACTATATAGTGGACCCCTGGTGGGCCAGAGTCCAATACTTGTGTTTGCATGGTGCAGTATCACAGTCTGCAAATGGTTCTAGAAACTTCCTTGCTAATAGGAGTATAACAAGCAACCTTTAGTGTGGCCTAGGTACCTGCAGGCATCAATATGGCCTCTCTGGCTTGTTTTAACTGATATATTGCCATATTCTTATGCTATTTTTCATGCTGACTAATACCTCAGGTCATCCTATTCATTTCAGTAAGGCTACTCAGAAACTGCAATGCTATCTAGTAAATGAGAACACAGTCTGGCTAGTTACGGTTATGTAATTTAATTTTTACTGCTAAGCACAGCAGAGACTACCCAACTTATTTGATTTAGCAGGTGTCTTATTGGCATTTTAAATATTTTGTGTGTGATTATAATGCATCCTGAGGGGGCAGGGGAATTACCACAAAAGTTTATTAGTAAGATTTCTTGCTGTTCTGCTAAAATACGGCAGTCAAAAAGACAATTTACATTGCAGAGATTTGACCTTTTACTTTCCAGGACTGTAAAATAAAACCCCAAACCCCACACTTTCTGCATCTGGTTGACATTTGAATAAAACTGCCAGAGTGCAAACAAGTTTTGAGACAACATCTCCAGCAAACTCTGCAGTGACTCTAAAAATATTATTGGCTAAGTTACTTTTTAAAGCCATATGTTGAAAAAAAAACCAACCCCAAACTTCACTAAAATTTATTGCAACAAGAGATTTGCCAAACTACTTAAGACATTTGGGAAGATTATAGTGAAGTACATTAGTTGCTGACTTGACAATTTGCTATCCTTACTGCTTGTATAGTGGATTCTTGATATTCATGCTGAGAGCTGATCCAACTTTCTAGTACATTTTAGCAAGAGACTTGCCAAATGTCTACTGGCTTATTAAATGCTGGCAAACCAGAGATCAGTCTTGTTTATGAGCCACAGCAAAGCTGCTGTGGATGGCACATAAACCCTCCTCATGCCATTTTTTTCTTGTTTAAACTAAAAATTCCAGCACTGGTTAGATTAGGACTGTTTTGGTCTGCTTTTGATGCGGATTCTCTCTAGGTCTGTCTCAACGCTCCTGAACCTCTGGGTGCTGCAGAAGAGGGAGTTCTAGTACCACTTAGATGTATTTCTTCCTTGCTTCAACTAATGATCACCATGTGATAGTGTTTGCAGCAGCATGGGGTAGAAGGTGCCCCTGTGGTGCAGTCCCAATGAGCAGGTAGAGTTCCCCAGCTGCAGAGGATAGATCTGCCCTTCCTTCACGGCCCACCCCTTCCTCCTTGCTGGAAGTTCATTCCTTCTTCCAAGCAGCTGCTGGGGTGAAGAGAATTCTAGATGGAAACTCTGCTGCACCCTTTTCCTGATCCAACATTATGTCCATGAGAACTTTCCATTGATGCCTCTGGACTTTGCATCAGACTTTACCTAATGGTGCCCAAAGTGGTGATTCTGTTCTGCTCACTTTTACTGCTTTTGATATCAACCCAGTTTTACGTGACTGAAGATTATACTGTTACAATATGCGAGTCTCCCTGTAAAGGCTAACCTTTGCTGATCTCCTTGTCAAAGAAAACATTCCTAACATAGGCAGTGGAATCATTGTCCCGGACAATAAATTTACTTCCATATCATGTTATAGGGAGCACATTACCTGTGCTCAGGTAATTTCTTCTCTGTAAGAAAAGACTTTTCTTACATCCTTATTATATCTAGGTATTATGTTTATAAGACTGACAAGAAGGAATAACAGAAAATTCCTCTTCTATCTCTGTACCTAGTTGCTTTACAAATATGTTAGTCAGCAATGTATAACAAAAACAAACAATTAAAGGCTTGTTTAAAATGCAAACATAAAAAATAGAACTTAAAACTTTTTAAGGTAAAATCAGTTTAGAAAGGTCTGTATCATAGATAAAAATAATATCCAGGTTTTTCTTAGTGTAAGTACTGTTTACAGGTGACAGAGGTATTGTGAGGTGAGGAAAAAAAATAATTAAAAAAATTTCCACAAATTTTAGAAGAAAACTGCAAAAGAAATTGCGTTTTTTACTGATTAGGTAATATCGGGAAAAGTGATTTAAAGTTTTCTTCTTCTTCTCTGGAGCAAATATAGGGTAACTTTATGTTCCACGAAGGAGAAGCCTTTCTAGGACTGTGGTCTAAAGCGTTATGGGTCGCTGTCACCGCCGCTCCGGGACTCGAAATGCGCAGGCACGACATGAGCCCTCGCCCGGGCATCGGGATCCCGAGGCGGGAGGAGAGAGATGCCTACAGGCAGGCTGGGGGCAGGGGCAATGGCAATTTGTTTCAGATTAACTGGTAACATCTCTGACCAAACAAGAGGCGGGGATATCTCGCGTTTAGCAATGTAATCTGCTCCCGACGGCGCAGGGAAAGGGCAAGATCAAAGCATTCTTCTCGGGTAAATTGCACCCGTGGCTGCCGTTTGGTTAGCCTGCCCTAACCTCGATAATAAATTTCGCGGGAGAAAGGGAGTAGTGGGGAGGCGAAGAGCGGAGGGGACGACAGCGGCACCTGCACCTGCACACCCATTCCCGCCGCGCGGGAAAGCGATGCAAAACAGCGCCCAGCGCTGGGCGCTCCACTGCCGACGGCTCTTTATAATAACTTTCAGACTTTAAAATGCCTCGGAGCTGCTTTTCCTTCCCGCTTTTCACGGGCCTGGACGCTGATGCTACAAGTGGCGCAGCACACGCCACTGCCCGCACGTCCTGAGGACACAGCAATGACGCCCACCGGGTCTGGCGCATCCCCACCCACCTCAGGTGGTGCAGCAACTGAAGGGCACCCCGTGACAATGCGCGGGGTAGGGGGGAGGCACAGGTGAAGGTGTGTGGAGGAGTCTCTGAAGGAGCCCGGGAGCATCTCGGCATTCTCTGCCACAAGGACCACCGCTCTGTGCTCCCGGACCCGCAGGTATCGAGGCCTGTGGGACGGCGAGGTGCTCCAGCGATGGGCGTTGCAACAGGGCAGATGGGTGCACAACTTCTGCACATCGCGGGCTTCTCTGCCTTCCTTCCCTGGCCCTTGGAAGCACGGCGTCTTCCCGTGTCAGCTCACAGCGGGCACGGCCGACACCGCGGGCCAAAGCGCGGACCCGAGCGGGAGCGGAAGTCCCTGCCGCACAAGGGCGGGAGCAGCGGTGCCGGAGACCTCTCTCCTCCCATGACTGCGTCCCGGCGGAGGACGGCAGACGCACCTCTCTTTCCCGGCGGGAAAGGAGAGGAAGGTGGAGGGAAGCGCACACCCGCTGCAGAGGCGAGAGCAAACAAGAAAAGCAGAAGAAAGTTATGCAAACACGCTTTAAAATCATGGCTGGGTTTCACAGTTACCCATGGATAAAGTAAACAGGAGGCAAACTGTTTTGTAATTTACTCCCTCAGCCCTCGAATAGTGCTTTGTAATTTGGTGTCGCTTTACAAGCAAAAGGGACTTCTGTTTCCTAACCTAGCAGATCCTTTGTCATGCTTGTGCCTTTTAAGAGGGACCCCAAGAGGAAAAGAGGAATTCTTTGGCTATTTGCCTTTTAGACATGCTTGTAAGTCAAACAGTAGCCAGGCTCTGTTTGAGCCTGCCTTCGGGGGATGCGCTTCTCTCCACCCCCTCTCCTGGCGTGAGCACTCTGAGGTGGAAGGGTCTAAGGACGACAAGAGCACGCTGGGGACAAACGCTCCCTCGTCCCTCTTCCCTCCCTCCCCGCAGGTGCCCGCGAGGTGACGGGAAGGGCCGGTGTTCTGCCTGGGCGGCGGCGTGAGCTCCGAGCCAGCTGCGGAGCTCATGCCCGTCCCGCCGCCTCAGGGCTCCGCCTTGCGCCGCTCTCCCGCTGGCTCCTGTCCCGACAGGTTGCAAGAGTCGGGTTTTTCTGTGCCGAACCGGTGGCCGGCAGCCGGCCCGTGTGCTCGCCGTGAGCGGACGACGGTGTTTATTATGTATATGAATGTTATCAGTATTTGTTATACACAAGCGCTGCTCAGGGAAAGAACGGCCGTATGTTCTGCGTATCGTTATTTTTCGATGAGCAGATTGGTAGGAAGCTGATACCCTCCCGCATTCCTGATTTAAAAAAAAAAATAATTAAATTTATTATTCTTTCTGGAATGCCCTGTTTAAATTTTCTAGCTCTTCCCTGCCCGGCTATGAACGCGGCCAGGGCGTATTCCATCCGTTTCTGTCCCGCCGAAATTCCCGTTTCCACCGAAGGAAGCACCGAACTTGGCAATGCCGAGACTTCTTGCGTTATGATTTCGGTCTCTCCCTGTTTTTGGAGACCGAGAACACTCCCCCATTTCCAAAAACACATTTCAGAATTTCTCTATCAGGGAGCAGGGATGGCAGACGGGGGAAAAGAATTATTCAGTGCTCGGTGGAACACACCACTGCGCAGGGGAAATAGTAAAACATGAACGAATATTGATTGTTCCTCGCTTTAATTCCCGACAGTGCGGGAAGCCAACGCCAATTCCGTTGCTTTTTCAGACTCGAAAAAAAAAAAAGCCATGCCACGAGTCTCCTTAATTCGCGGGCCGAGGCAGGCGAACGACCGCCAACGAAAGAGGCCTGTTTCGGCCTCTTAAACCCGCGAGCCCTGCCCGCTTCGCGGGTCGGGGGGACGCCGCTTGCGTGCAGGACTGGTTCCCTTAGATGCCACCATCACGCGCGCTACCCTCTCTCCGTCCTTTTTTTTTTTTTTTTTTTTCCCTTTTCTCTCTCCCTTTTTTTTGTCCCTAACCGCGGAGAACAGCGCCCTAACGCCCGCCCCCGTTTTCCGCCCGCCGCGGACGTCGCGGTGTGGGGACGGCGTGCGAGACCCGCGCCCGCCAGCGAGCGGGCGGCTGCCGGCTGGCACACGCGC
>JAOEGS010006797.1:14748-25332 GCA_025447755.1 Corythornis vintsioides | reverse complement strand
GGTGACTTGGTCTAGGTGATCCTGCTCAGGCAGGGGGGTTGGACTAGATAATCTTCTAGGTCCCTTCCAACCCCTAACATCTATGAATCTGTGAATGAATCTAACCACTTGTCTGACATGACCAATTCCTACGCACATCTCTTATGCAGAAATATTTCAGGATTCTCACAAAGGACCTGTCTGTGTTCCCCACTGACAAAACTTCAGCACTGCTGGCAGGATGGATTGCTCCTCTGTCCCATGGATCTCTCCTGTGGATTTTGCCAAGTCAAAATCCAAAGGAAGAAAGAAGAAGAAAGACTTGGAAAGTCTGCAGAGGAGAGGGGACTTAACCACAAAGTGATTTGTCACATCCTGGCATAAGCGGATGTCAACTGATTTCATGGGATGAATCAGAGTAGGGCTAAGATACTGTCAGGAGCAGCAGGCCTCCCATCCTGACCCCCTCACTTACAGGAAACAACCACTCAAAACTGGAAACCTAAACATTCTATTTAAAAACTATGAAAAATTAAACAAAGAAACTACGCAGGGAAAGGCTAACAGCATTCAGGTTCTGGTGGTCAGAGACTGCTTGTTTAGAACACAGTTAAATGGTTTATGCATACATACACTCAAAAAAAGCAATTTCTGCAACACTGCTTACTCTGCAGACTAATCCTGAATACTAAATAGATTTTTAAAATTATTTAATATGAAAAATATTACTCTCCAATCACATAGAATTATTTTTTCCTTACTGTTCTCTAGACTTACATTGACTAGTGAACATGTAAACTGTATAGAAATTTAAGTTATTCAATGCTAAATATTAATGAGTCAGAGATTTTACATTTCATTGCCTTGAAGTTTCCTGTTCTATTTGATTTTTAAGCTTTATAACTATTTGTTTCTGATTTAGATAAAATTCCTACAAATAAGATGCAGACAGTAGGACTGTAGGATGGGAGACAGACACACCACAGTGGACTAAGGTTACAGTTCCTCAGATAATTACCATTAGTGTAGATAGATATTTGTGAAATAATACTACAGGCAAAATTCTTGCTTATCTACCAACATATTAAAGCTGGTTTACTCAGCAAAGAAAATGCAATTCTAAATTTTCCTCTGATCTCCAATGTGGTCAGACAGCGGGGAGCCATATCTCTGTGAAGAGCTTGAGTTTGGACCCACAATAAAGCAGTTGCTGTTGTAGGAGAGCAACTTGCAGATCCTAACACTCAAGCACTTCATGGCAATACTGAAACCAGGCCTTTTGACCAAGTCAAACCCAGGTTCAAAAATGGCTACAAAACACAAGATAAGGTAAACAAAAAAAACCAACCCACAATCCAGAGTAAGGAAAATAAAGTTATTTGTTAGCAACTTCAGGCAAAGTAGAAAAGATATCTCTGGATCATAAGCATCAGTCTGATCAGTTATGAAAAGACTAAGGTTTTCCCTGCTAGGTGGAGCAGCCTAGCATCATGAAGTTTGACATTTTGTCCACGGGGAGCAGTGCAGAAACAACTGCCCCTTGCACTATCCTTTCACTTATGATTTCAGGTACTTGCTACCAATCCATTCTCACAGCTAAGTGTTGCCCCCTAATACCCATTACCTGCAAGCTCTGCTCTGATCCCCAAAGATGATGTTTCCCTTGGCTTTGAAGTTTCACCTTGTTAGTAGCATTTTCACTTCTGAGAGACCAAAGACATTCCCCTGATATCATCAGGCCGTAAAGAGTGTGAGTTAAAACTCTGAATAGGTGAAATAAGGGTCTGTCCCTGGAGGAAGATGAACAGAGTGCATGCTTTGGAAAGGGCTCCACTCAGCTACAACAAGTTCTGAGTTTCCCCTGATCCTGCAGTACCAAAGATGGTAAATGATTCCTGCACATTCAGTAAATAAGCTTAATACATGTCAAACTGCAACTGATATACCTACTTATAAAAAGGTTTTGATTGATGGTCTACGTAGAAATCAGCTGCTTCTTTTCTGGAATAGTAAAAAGACACAGATATTTAGATATACACATACAAGCACATATATACATATATATAAATCCTTCTGAAAAACACAAACTATCATTCATCAACATGTCTCTACAGGTAATGTCATCCCAAGCTGGACAGCTTGTAAGGTGTTCATGCCCTGTAACAGAAACTACATTTATCTGTCATATTTTGTGCAGCTACAGGGGTAGCTTGTAGCTGATTCCTCCTTACACTCCTTCTCTGGGAAGGAAGTAATTACTGAAGCCTGTAGAATGGACTTTCAGGGTTACTGATGGGCCCTACATTCTCAGGTTGAAAAAGAAATGCAGCAGTCACCTTCTTTCCAAATCATTGCTGTTATGTGGTTTCATCTAATATCTCAGTTTAAGTGTGCATGTTGGTTAATGAAGTTTGGTTTGAAAGCATAAATAAACAATTTATCTGCTTCATTGGAACTTATTTCCATATCAAAGCTCAGGTTTGATTACACTGGTGCACAACAGCATACTGTATAACCAGGTTCCTATTCAGTATCCTCAAATGCTACAAGTCACATAGGCAGCACAATGACCTCCAGATTAAAACTTGCTTTCTCCTACACTTTCCCACTTGAAAACTTAATTTGATCTTGCACTTCCCCTTAGGGAAAACAGCAGTTGCTCTACACTGCTTTCACCCAAAGCAATGGGAGCATCTCACATTGCCAGGCAAATAAAGGCCAGCAGGCATACACAGTGTGTCTGTACCACAGCTGTTACTTAGCCTTTACATAAGTACTGGAAGCAAAAAGAGACCCTTCTCTGACAGGGTGGTGACTTCTCCAAGCTCTGCATTGCTACAGCCACGCTGCTACCAGCACTAGGCCCAGCTACACATGTTTCAGAGACCATGGTTCTGACCCACCATCCATCCACTGGTGGTTTTACCATTTTGTGGCTTTTTACCCCATCATCCTCTGCAACCAGCCAACCTACTCTCTTCCTGCTTTTTCTCCAGCTACTTTTTAACTCTTGCTTACTGCACCACATTATCTGCATGGCAACTGCTAGAAAAAAACATAGAGGTTTTCAAGTTATTTTGGAGCTTCAAAAAAAAAGTGCAGGCTTGGTCTTGGTTTGCTCCAAATCCGTGTGTGTACCACTTTCTGAAGCTGAAATTTGTGGAGAAGAATAAGCTCTTTGGGAGGATTGACAGGTGAAAGGAAGCAGTATTATTCACCTCTAGTCTGGGTAGAAAGTTCATAAACAAAGCAGAGTTGCAGGGAAATGAAAAGATTTCTACTTGGAAAACTGTTCTGACCTGCAGAAACGGTCTTCTGATTCTCCATAATTGTACTTGCTTTGAGCAGTTCCCTTTACTGAAAGAGACTACCTGCATGTTTTTCAAGTAACAGATTCAAACTATGAATGAAGGCATGGTTCTGTCATCTGAGATGGAACTTTCAAGCCCAGTATTGCCAGAGGGAAAGAAATAATCTCAAGAAGAACCTAATTTTCCTAACCTTGGCAAACATCTGAACAGTCACAGCCTTCTCCAGCTTTTTTATCAAAATGACCACCTGCTCACTGGAATTGAGTAACTCCAGCTTTGTTGCTTTCAGTTCAGCCTGAGACATTCAAAATTCAAAAGATTTCCATTGACCATATAGCTAATATGCTTTCCTTCTAATTCATAACTAGGGCAAAAAACATGATTTAAAAACTATGCTAGAAACAGTAACTCTTGCAATCTCAAGCTATAGACCTACACTCTGCAAATAGCCCAAAGTTTTTACTTACAATTCACCACTTCATCAGAAAATCCTCCATATAATTTTGGGAAGCAGGTATGAAAAAGGTATGCAAACAGATTAAGTATTATAATTTCTGAACATTAAGAAATATTTGAAGGATATACTTCTGAAACAAATTAAGCTCTGTTGCTCAGTTAAAAATTCATATTGGAATAAATATAAAACTGCAGTTGTGTTGTATAACTTAATTCCTTTTTCATTTCCTCTGTCTCATTAGTTCTCTTTTTAAAGAATGGAAAACAGTCTTCATCTGAGAATAATACACTGAACTGACATATGATGAAGAGACTCAGGAGCTGACCTTATCAAAGCAGGTGCCTGCCCTCACTTTCATATCATGGCTACAGCTTTACAGAAGGCATAAATCTACTTAACAGTGATTGCCAGACAAATGTCAGTAATCATCCCTATAAAAAAAGCAGGAGATGGTGATGCTCATTTGAACAAGCATGCCTGCAGAGATCTAAGGGTAGGAGACTTTGGCAAAGCAATGCTTCTATCATTTTAAAATGGCAGAGTCCCAAGAAACAGAGTATGCAGAGTAACCACAAATACCGAAGCCATTATTTTAAATATATCCAGTTCTTATTAATAATTATTTAAAATTATACAAGACAAGCAGAAATTCTTATATAGCAATAAGAGCTCAAGCCTCAAAGTTTCTTCACTTCAGTGTGAATCAACTCTAAAGCACAGGACTTAGCTCAACAGTTCTTCTGGTTCTCAGACACTGAAATATAGAACCACCCAACACAACACTTCAGGATCAAATCTCTCAGACTGCAGGAAAGTGAGACAAAAACAGCTGTCTTGAAGACATTGTGAACTGTAGATCAGCACTAGAAACTTGACTGGGCTCATGAACTGGAGTTGTTTGAGGGAGGGTATGGGACCAGTATCATCAAATATTGCAGCAGATGAATGCAGAGACAAGAAGAGGGAGTCACATATTTGTTTTATCAGTATTTCTGAAAGCCAAAACGGTTTTGAGGTAGGGAAAAATAGTTTCTGACCTCAAACAGAAACCATAAGAACACATGAAAATGTTATTATGTAAGATTTATAGTTTTTCAAAGACATGTTGTATATGACCAGGTTTGGCAAAGCAGCAATGGAGAAATAATGCAGTAACTCTGGGAAAGTCTTCTAGGGTAAATTAATTATGTTTTCTTTCTTCTGCAGCATGCCTTTTTAAAAATCTTATGGCTCAATAAGTTGAGAACAGTGAAGGCTGGGAGGGATTAGGAAGATGCATAAGTAAAATCTGCCCAACCCTGCAATTTCAGAAGATCATCCGCTTTTCCTGGGACTTCCAAGTCATTAAAAAACAAACAAGTTTGGGTTCTGAGAGCACAAATTAAGGATTTTCTGAGAGTAAGCAAACCAACTACTTAAAGACAACACTTATAAGCAGCAGTATGGTTTATATCAGGAAGCTATGAGGTGAGGAAATAGAGATGTGCCAGTAGTAAACACTGCTGAATTGCCAAAGCCCTTGGATTAATACAGAGGTGTTACATATTTAACCACCCATACTCATTTGCACAAACTTTTTATTGCTTAGCCTAATTCTCTACCTGCTTTCAGAAACTTACATGATTATGAAATTGATGAGTCTTCCCTGTATTACTCACTGGAATGGATTTGATGTGTGGAACAACACAGAATAGTTTCAGAGACTGTTCTTAACAGCAGAAAAAAATATTTAGATACAGTAGAGCTAATCTTTGCAATTCCTTACCTTGAAAGCAACATCATTTTGGCTTTAGTTATTGTAAATCCTGCATTAATAATTATATCAATTAATTCTCCAATCTTGGGCATCGCGTCAGGTTTAATCAAAGCCAGTGTTCTGAGGAAAAACAAAACCAAACAAGTTGAGAGATACAGCCAACACTACTTTCCTTAGAGCGCTCGGCTATATTCAGAAAAAAAAATCACATCAAAGAGAGAAATTCTGTCACAGTCAAACATCCTAGTGCCAGTGTCTCATCAATTTCCACACAGCTCTTGAATGCCTGTGCAAGACATTATTCTGATAAGAACAAGCTTTGCTCATTACAATTTCCTTGGCTTCTAACCCAAGTCAGATGACAGTGTTCCACCAGCAGTAATGATTTACTGGCTTC
This sequence comes from Corythornis vintsioides, assembly GCA_025447755.1. NCBI lineage: Eukaryota > Metazoa > Chordata > Aves > Coraciiformes > Alcedinidae > Corythornis > Corythornis vintsioides. Next base: position 19,432 of record JAOEGS010006797.1, on the reverse strand, counting down.
TTCCACCACTCCCAAAGCAATCTAACCACTTCTTCCTCAACTAGTGTGTATTTCCTCACTCACACCTTTGGGCTAGAATGTAGCTGCTTTGCTAATGTCTCCCTATGCTTGCTCAGCAATTTTCTCCTAGATGCTAATCATTATATACATAAAAAACCATTGTTTAAATTCCCTATTTAAAAATACTACTTAAACAAGTGCCTCTTCCATTATACTCGAAATGATTGTTTTATTATTACTTAAGATATTTGGAGGTCTCAGTGAGAAGAAGGTTCTATTATGCTTGACACAGTATAAACACTTAATGGTGTACAATCTGCATGCCAAATAGCTGACACTGTTAATAGACACAATAAAAGGTTGTCAGAGGAGGTATTACAGCTCTTGTACTGACTGCCAGCCATCTTCTTAGGGAGACAAATCGAAAAATCTCCACACTCTCTCCCATATCTTTGTTTCCAAGTACGTCCTGTCTTCCTGATAATTATCTTTTTATATTGGCATCCCCAAAGGCCAGGACTGTTTTATTAGTGCACTTTGCATAGCACCAAGTACATCATCAGCACTAAACATATTATTAATCAAAAGTAACAAGCAGAAAAATAAGGTCTGTAAAATGGCATTTTCTATTTGCATTTATCTTGCGGTGAGTCAGCTTCAAATGTGCTCAGCTTACAAATCAACAGATTTATTCAACCCTGTATCTCAGAAACCCCATGTCTCTGACAATCCTAAAGAGCTCTTTCCATCTTTTACACTGTTTCCAATAATGAAGGCTACTCCAGACAGTATTTTTTTAATGCAGTACTTCCCTAAACGAAAGGCAAATAATTGCAAATTTCTCACTTTATATACCAACACAGCATGGAAAGCAGTCTTTAGGTTAGCAGCAATATATTCCAGCCAGGGTAAATATGCTGAGGTTACAGAAGATGGATGATCTTCCAGTACATTTACTTTGAACTTTAAGTGACCTCAAATTGACAGATGCTTTGGTTGCAAACAGACTATCTATTTTACAGCAAATTTAAAGGAAAGGAGGTGTTAGGAGAAGGAAATGTAAAGAGGAAGATTTGAACATATGTGGCATTTCATTTGAAACCAAGGGAGAAACACAGGTGACCTTCAGACTTCAGAGATTTCCTCAAGCATCAGGAAACTCATAGGCACAGACTGGCTTAGGCCCAGATCTGTTGAGAAACATGTCACAAAAAGACTGATGGACTAAGGGTGTAGCCAGAAACTGCATGAGAATAGTCAGCCAAGCCTATTCTTCAGTCCATTGCAGTGCAAACTAAAGTTGGTTTCCCCCTACCTTCAGATCAGGAAAGGCTGGCCTCTGGCCAAAGTTCAACACACTTTGCCAACATACTCCATGCAGCCTACAGTCCATAGCCTGTTCCATGTTCCTCCACGGATTTCACAGCTCCACCTCAGTTTGTGATATTATTTATCATAAGGCAGGGTGTGCCACAGGCATGTAGGCACGTGAGGGGGGGCAGCTGCATGCTTGACTGATGACACACAATGCATGACCTGCATCTGGCAGAAGAGGTTTTCAACTCTGCAGTTGATCAGGATCAAACCACTGAAACAAGATCTCCAGTGCCATTTGTATTTCCATGAGGAAAACTTTTTTGAATCCTTGTTATTATGCAGGCTATTTGAGACAGATTGCTAAAGCTAGAAATAAATTGCCCCTCATTTTCTAATTTCCAGCTTTCTAGTAAAACTGTAATTTCCTACCAATGCATAATGAAATAGTGCATTATAAAGCAATTTACCTAGAAGACATTAATACAAACTGCAATGAGCAACTCTTATAACATCTTTTCTCTAACACTGGTACATAAACTTTAATATTTCAGAGTAAGCTTCTGAGAGGTATGCAGGTTAAGAGAATTATAATTCAGGATGCTGAAGACTGAGATTGGATTTTGATTCATGTGCCCTATTTTTACTTTTAATTAGTAATATGTTTCTGCTGGTTTGACATGATGTAGTCCACAGTGTACATTTTGAAACAGTTTCATGTTTATGAACAAAGGGGAAAGAATGAAAACAGCCTTATTCACATACATTTTCAGAGGGACTATATGACAGCACTGCAATGAGTGCCAAAACAACAACAGAAGAGGGGACCTGATCAAAGGAAGGTTGAACAAAGCATGATGTGGCTGCTATGCTTCTGAGATCTACTTACTTCCAATAATAGGACTCTTGCACGTACAGTAGCTTATGTCTTGGAAGAGAAACACTGATTATGTCAATTAGAAGCATAAGAAAAACATATCCCAATCAAAAGAAAAGAATTCAGATATTTCTGGTTGAGACACAAGCTTTCTAACACAATTTTCAATAGCTGTTTTATTAACTACAAGTATAGTCTACTTAGGACACACAAGTCAGACAAACATTGCCCTGAGGTTGCAACCACCCAGTAAAAGACTAAAACCACACGTAAAAGACCACAGAAACAGAAATGCCTGACTCACACCAGTAATTCCTGATGTGATACACTGTAAGTAAGCACAGGCTTACCCATTTCAGTCACAGTTAGTGATTATTTCCTTATGATACACTGGGATGGGAGCAGAGAAGAATAATACGAAAATACAGCTGCATTTAAAAATTGACCCAAGACTTAAGTAAGGGAAGAAATTGAAACTCCCTGGTTCTAGAAATGGCCCATGCAAATCTAGCCACTTTTTACACATCTCTTTGTGCCTCACGTACCTAGAGTCACATTCACTTGCTTTATTGATAAAAACAAAGGTCCCTAATTCAAAACAGTCAAGATTTTTTTAATATCCATAAAAGGCCTTTGCTGAGCCTGTCTGCATACATATTCAGTGACCAAAGAACTTAATTCCAAAGTCAAAATAAACTGCTGACTGTCCTGTACAGCACAAAGGCAAGAAAAAGACAGGGAAAACATTCTGCCTCATACAACATCCTGCAAATTATTACTACAATTCCAACTACAGATTTTAGGAATTTCCACAGAATCACAGAATGTTAGGGGTTGGAAAGGACTTCCAAAGATCATTGAGTCCAACCCTCCTGCCAGAACAAGGTCAAAAACTAGGGCAGATCATTCAGAAATGCATTCAGACAGGTCTTGAAATGATCATGTATTGCAGGAACTGTACCTATTTAACCAATAACTGATGTAAAACCTGTTATGAACAGGCAAAAAGACAAATACCTCACAGGCAATTGTTTTGCCCAAGGACTTTTTTAATATGACCCCGTTTACCCAGTGAAAGCTTTTGTGAAGAAACTGGATTTTTAGGATCACTTTCTTGTTTAAGACACCTTTCACTATGTTCCTTTAGGCTGTTCTGAATATGTAACACCACTTGGATATCTATGTTATCTTTCAGCTGACATTCCTAAAATGTTTTCCAAACAGCTGACATGTCATAAATTCCCTTCCTTCCTTTTGTAGAGCAGCACAAAAATTCACTCCCCCTCAGGACCACTTCATTGAAACAGCTATAGTGCTGCTGTATAGATGGTAACTTCCCATATAAGAAGAAAAGGTAATTTTATCACAAGCTGCCTTTTCTTGGTATAACTCCATCAGCACCAGGGTTTATGCTAGTTTAGGCAGTAGCTATAAAAAGTTACACTGATATAAAAACCACAAATAAGACAGTTGTAATCTACCCAAGGCTCCTCTGAGGAACAGAGAGAGTAGCCACATATACATAAACTGTCCTCTGGTGTTCTCCACCTCCTTTGCTACTCTTCCACCATGTCCAACCCCAGCTTGGAGAAAAAAAATATCAAGAGAAGTACTTCTGGAGAGATACTATGGTAGTCATTCCCTTAAAAAAAAATTGCTGCAGAAAAGAAAAAGAGGTGTGTTAAAACTGCAAATCTTGTTGTGTACCAAAAAGAGGTCAAAACAAGCCCAGTTGGTGGGAGGAAGCAAGAAAGTAGGCAAATAAAGCTCACTGGAACATCATACCTAAGAAAATATTATGTTATTTTCAAGAAAAGGTGGTGCAAATTATTAAAGTGTATTAATTTTCAAATTCAGATATTACCTGCACTGTAGTCAAAACAAATTTTAAATCCTTGTAAATTAATCTTATTGTCAATTTATTAAGTTTTCTCCTGATATTTTTGTTGTTGGATGTGCTGCTAAAGTCTTTTCCAGAGCAAGTCTTTCAACCCAAAAGAGATGATTGGTCTTACCTCCATCCATCATAAATGAAATTTGCCTTCACAAACTAGCCTATAGGTTTTACTGACATTCTCACTCTATACTTCCTGTCCTTAGGAGATGCTGAAAAACTCTCATTAAAAAAATCCTCCAAAGTGAGAAAAACAATACAGAATGGGAATGGGCCTCTCACTCCCATTCCTGTTTTCAGTTACTCCTATTAACATAGTAGATCCCATTGGTAAGGCACCAGGTTTCTGCTCAGATCCCAGGGAGACAGATGCTAGTTTTACAAAACTCAGGCCTTTTAAGCCCAGCAGACATTAGTGTTAATGGATCAGTTCTGCCTTGGGAGAATCCACAAAAATCCTATAAGGTCAGTACTGGGTCCAATATTATTCAATATATTCATCAATAACCTGGACGAAGGGCAAGAGTGACCCTCAGCAAGTTTGCTGATGACACCAAACTGGGAGGAGTGGCTGACACAGCAGCAGGCTGTGCTGCCAT